>CAUYLG010025609.1:0-43496 GCA_963573385.1 Cacajao melanocephalus
AATTCACACATAACAATATTAACCTTAAATGTAAATGGGCTAAATGCCCCAATCAAAAGACACAGACTAGCAAGTTGGATAACAAGTCAAAACTCACCAGTGTGCTGTATCCAGGAAAACCATCTCACATGCAAGGACACACATAGGCTCAAAAAAAAGGGATGGAGGAAGATTTACCAAGCAAATGGAGACCAAAATAAGCAGGAGTTGCAATCCTAATCTCTGACAAAATAAACTTTAAACCAACAAAGATCAAAAGAGACAATGAAGGACATTATATAATGGTAAAAGGATTAATGCAGAAAGAAGAGCTAATGATCCTAAATATATATGTACCCAATACAGGAGCACCCAGATACATAAAGCAAGTTCTTAATGACCTACAAAGAGACTTAGACTCCCATACAATAATAATGGGAGACTTTAACACTCCACTGCCAATATGAGACAGATCAATGAGAGAGAAAATTAACAAGGATATATAGAACTAGAACTCTGATCTGGACAAAGCAAACCTAATAGACATCTACAGAACTCTCCACCCCAAATCCACAGAATATATATTCTACTCAGCACCACATCATACCAACTCTAAAATTGACCACATAATTGAAAGTAAATCACTCCTCAGTAAATGCAAAAGAATGGAAATTATAACAGTCTCTCAGACCACAGTACAATCAAATTGGAACTCCAGATTAAGAAAAAAACTCAGAACGACACAACTTCATGGAAACTGAACAACTGGCTCTTAAATGTTGACTAGATGAACAATGAAATGAAGGCAGAAATAAAGATGTTCTTTGAAACCAACGAGAAGGAAGACACAATGTACCAGAATCTCTGGGACATATTTAAAGCAGTGTCTAGAGGGAAATTTATAGCAATAAATGCCCACATGAGAAGCAAAGAAAGATTTTAAATTGACACCCTATCACTAAATTTGAAAGAGCTAGAGGAGCAAGATCAAAAAAACTCAAAAGCTAGTAGAAGACAAGAAATAACTAAGATCAGAGCAGAACTGAAGGAGATAGAAACACAAAAAAAAATTCAAAAAAAAAAAATAATAAATCCAGGAGCTGGTTTTTTGAAAAGATCAACAAAATAGACAGACTGCTAACCAGATTAATAAAAAAGAAAAGAGAAAAGAATCAAATAGATGCAATAAAAAATGATAAAAAGGATACCACCACTGATTCCACAGAAATACAAACTACCATCAGAGATTACTACAAACAACTCTGTGCACATAAACCAGTAAACTGGAAGAAATGGATAAATACCTGGACACTTGCACCCTCCCAAGCCTAAACCAGGAAAAAGTTGAAACCCTGAATAGACCAATAATAAGGGCTGAAGTTGAGGCAGCAATTAATAGCCTACCAACCAAAAAAAAGCCCAGATCCAGATGGGTTCACAGCCAAATTCTATCAGGCATACAAAGAGGAGCTGGTACCACTCCTTCTGAAACTACTCCAAACAATCCAAAAAGAAGGAATCCTTCCCAAATCATTTTATGAGACCAACATCATCTTAATACCAAAACCCAGCAGAGATTCAACAAAAAAAGAAAACTTCAGCACAATATCTATGGTGAACATAGATGCAAAAATCTTCAATAAAATACTGGCAAACCAATTGCAACAGCACATCAAAAAGCTTAACCATCACAATCAAGTAGCCTTCATCCCAGGGATGCAAGGCTGGTTCAATGTACCCAAGTCTATAAATGTAATCTACCACATAAATAGAACCAAAGACAAAAACCATATGATCATCTCAATAGATGCAGAGAAGGCCTTTGACAAAATTCAACAGCACTTTATGCTAAAAACTCTCAATAAACTAGGTATCGACTGAACATATCTCAAAATAATAAAAGCTATTTATGACAAACCCATAGCCAGTATCACATTGAATGGGCAAAAACTAGAAGCATTCCCTTTGAAATCTGGCACTAGACAAGGATGCCCTCTCTCACCACTCCTATTCAATATAGTATTGGAAGTAATAGCCAGAGCAATCAGGCAAGAAAAAGAAATAAAGGATATTCAATTAGGAAGAGGAGGAAGTCAAACTGTCTCTATTTGCAGATGACATGACTATATATTTAGAAGACCCCATCATTTAGCCCACAGTCTCCTGAAACTGATAAGCAACTTCAGCAAAGAATCAGGATACAAAATCAATGTGCAGAAATCACAAGTATTCCTATACACCAATAACAGACTTAAAAAGAGCCAAATCAAGAACGAGCTGCCATTCACAATTGCTACAAAGAGAATAAAATACCTAGGAATACAAATAACAAAGAATGTAAAGAACCTCTTCAAGGAGAACTACAAACCACTGTACAGTGAAATAAGAGAGGACACAAACAGATGGAGAAACATTCCATGCTCATGGTTAGGAAAAATTAATATTGGGAAAATTACCATACTACCCAAAGTAATCTATAGATTCAATGCTATCCCTACCAAGCTACCAATGACCCTCTTCACAGAACTGGAAAAAAAACCAGCTTAAACTTCATATGGAACCAAAAGAGAGCCCACATAGCCAAGACAGTCCTAAACAAAAAGGACAAAGCTGGAGGCATCATGCTACCTGACTTCAAATTATACTATAAGGCTACAGTAATCAAAACAGCATGGTACTGGAACCAAAACAGAGATACAGACCAATGGAACAGAATAGAGACCTCAGAGGCAACATCACACATCTATAAACATCTGATTTTTGACAAACCTGACAAAAACAGCAATGGGGAAAGGATTCCCTGTTTAATAAATGGTGTTGGGATTACTGGATATCCATGGGCAGAAAACAGAAACTGGACCCATTCCTGACACCTTACAGTAAAATTTACTCCAGATGGATTAAGGACTTAACTGTAAGACCTAACACAATAAAAACCCTAGAAGAAAACATAGGCAAAACCATTCAGGACACAGGCATAGGCAAGGACTTCATGACTAAAACACCAAAAGCACTGGCAACAAAAGCCAAAATAGACAAATGGGATCTAATTAAACTCCAGAGCTTCGTACAGCAAAAGAAACAATCACTAGAGTGAACCGGCAACCAACAGAATGGGAAAAAAATTTTGTAATCTCCCTATCTGACGAAGGGCTAATATCCAGAATCTACAAAGAACTAAAACAGATTTACAAGAAAAAACAAACCCATTCAAAAGTGGGTGAAGGACATGAAAAGACACTTTTCAAAAGAAGACACATATGAGGCCAACAAACACATGAAAAAATGCTCATCATCACTGGATGCAAATCAAAACCACATTGAGATACCATCTCATGCCAGTTAGAATGGTGATCATTAAAAATCTGGAGACAACAGATGCTGGAGAGGATTTGGAGAAATAGGAACACTTTTACATTGTTGGTGGGAGTGTAAGTTAGTTCAACATTGTGGAAGACAGTGTGGCGATTCCTCAAGGACCTAGAAATAGAAATTCCATTTGACCCAGCAATCCCATTACTGGGTATATATCCAAAGGATTATAAATTGTTCTATTATAAAGACTCATGCACATGCATGTTCATTGAGGCACTGTTTATAATAGCAAAGACCTGGAACCAACCCAAATGCCCATCAATGATAGACTGGACAAGGAAAATATGGCATATATACACCATGGAATACTATGCAGCCATAGGATTTTTTTTCTTTTATTTTTCACACCGTCTTTTGAAATACTTTGTATGTTTTTACAAATAAATATTCACCTATGTATACACACACACACACAGAGCAGATTGGCAAGAGGAAATCTGATACCAAATAGAAATTTTAAAGTCTTAATGAACCCTTATAACTATAAAATATGTATGAAATTCTACCCTTATAAGTGGGCATCCTTTAATCATGCATTGCATTTTTATTCCAAAAAGGTAAGATCTTTTCAGATTATTAGAGATAGAAACAAACATCTGCTTGTTTTATATCATTCCCCTTTTCCTATTTTGAAAAAGCTCAAAAAACAGATTCTGTAAGAAACCTGAAAATAAACTAGATCTTTGATGAAATAAACAAATACTACTGTAACTCTGCATGTGAATATATATGACTCCCAATTGTAGTGAATACTTGCCAGAGTGAGAGAGGATACTGAGAGCGGAGGCTGAGACTGAAGATCTCCTGTCAAACCCTCAGATCACTGACTTTTTCAGATTAGTGGCAAAGCATGAGGGAAAACTAATAACCTCTTGACAAACTAATTCCTCATCTGCAACAAGAGTGGGACACATGGGCTTCTATAGTATCTTTCTGTTTGTGTAGAACAACACTAAATGCCACAGGGGGTCACGTTGAAGACCTTTATAACCATACCACACACAAGGCAGAGAAGACTCTGAGTGCGAATCTTGCAGCAACTAATGATATTAACAAAAGAAAAGGAAGGGCTAAACTTGCTAGCAGCATACACACCACAGAGGAAAAATCATAAGAGCCTTCCCTGTAAGCTAGGCAGATTTCTGTACACCTCTGAGTTTACCGGTTTCTCCTTTCTTCACTATCAGCTAGCCCAACTGAGGAAGAACTTGCCTCACTCAAAGATGATCAATAAATCAAAAGAACAAGTATGAGATTTATAAGACTATCAAAGGAAAAGGAAAGAAAAAGATATGGCAAATATTAGTCATGGGCTGGGGAAACATCTCTCCTTCACTCCTGATGCTTCTCTCTTCGTGGTGGAAGTTCCTGGCTCTCTCCACACCCTCACATGTTACTCCCTAGAGGAAGAGGAGTGACTTTGATAGGTTTTAAAATGAAGATGGGCAACTGAGAAGTGAGTTATGTAGGGAGAACATTTCTCATCCCTTTCCCATGCCGTAGGTCTGTTCTAAGGTCTACTGCAAAGTAACAGTATTGGATGGTTTTATATTAAAAGTGTGTTTGCCAACAGATATATCTCATTTTCCTCTCACTTTTATCAATAAAAAGTGATATTTTGACTTCTAAATGCCTCACTCTTTGTTTTATTATTGAATTATTACCGAACTAGGTAAGAAAGAAGGATGTTGTCTGTTTGAATGGCTAGGACAAAAATAAAAAAAAGAAGAAAGAAAGAAGAAAGCAAAGAATGAAAAGAAAAAAGATCCAATAAAAGACTATCATGATGAAGTTCTTTCTTCAGGACATAAGTGGGCAAATTTTTAAGCAGTGGATTCAAGCACTCAATGAATAAACAGCAACACAAAGTAGAGACAAAATATTACTTCGATGAAGAAGACAGAAAAGAAGAAAAACAGTGTGAATCCGTCAAAGAAGGGAAGATTTCCTGGAAACAACAATAAGTGTCATAGACACTATTTTAGTTAGGGGATACGATAAGGGCTAAAATAATTGGGTAAATTATAAATGAAGAACAGAACCAAAACATGTTAAAAACTGTTGCAAATATTCATATAATTATTGACAAATGTGGGGAGGAGTTAGGAGGTTGTTTAGTCTTTCTACTTTCTTATCCTGGGGATAAAAATCATTATTTAAATCAAGTTAGTGAGGCGTAAGTATATCCTCAGATGTTGCATTCAAAACTAAAACAATCAAGATGGTATTAAAGTGGGGAGAGGGAAGGCAGGTGAAGTGAGAGGAATTACAGTAATTTTGTAACTATGCTTAGTGGAAAAACAGTAGATATTTTCTAAATAAATGGAGAATTAAGTATATAACATAATTACATATTTGTACATTTTACCATTAGGAAAACTAATAATAGATGTAACAACTACAAAGTTATCAAAAGGAACATGTAAAAACAAATAATACATTTATATATAGTTGTATATATATGTATGTGTTATATAGTGAAGGATAAAATTACAAAAGGAACATTACAAACAGAAAGCAAAAGTGAAATAATAATCTGAGACCAGAAATATCTGTCATATCAATATGTATAATGCATAAGAAAATAAATAAAAAGTCACACTGGATGAAAAACCATAACTCCAAATATATGTTGTTTTATTAGATTCTTCTTGACTAAAATGATTCTGAAAACATTAAAAATAAAAGAATTAGAAAGTGACTTATTTTAAAAATAATTAACCTAAATTACTATATTTCCTGTATACAAAGAGCAACCATTTAGAAGGATTACTAACAGGAGAAAATATCAAAATTAAAGTTTATGTAATAAAACAAAGATAAATCAAAAGGCCAATTGTAAATGAAGCAAAGTTATTTCAACACACATGATAGATGAAGGGTAGAATTCCTTAAAATTATTAAGACTAAAATACAATAGGAAATAACATTTTCAATTAGATCATAGAAATGAAAATATAAGTGGATCTGAATACTTCAAAAAAAAGATGCTTAATCTTACTTGTAATTTAGAAAGTATGAATTCACTTAGCAATGAGGTGCTATCTTTCACTCATCAGATTGACAAAAACAAAAATGTTTGGTCACACAGTATCAGGAATTGTATGGGGAACAGGCACTGCCATATATATACAGTCAAAGCATAAACTGGTGGTACACCTCAATGAAAAGCAATTCTGCCATATCTGTAAAGTATCCATAAAGATAAAATTGATATTTCATTTAGAGAGAGACTGACAGAACGAGGGAGGGGGTGGGGAGAGAGAATGAGAGCGAGCGCGCAAGTGTGCGTGTGTGTGTGTGTGTGTGTGTGTGATAACTGGAATATGTCTATTGCAATCTCTGGAAACTGAAAAGAAGAGTGATCTCTGAGGGAGATGAGGATGGAAAGGAAAAGCACTTTCCATTTGTGCCATTCTAAGCCTATGTACACTTATTCCAAAAACAAAAGGGAAAGCTTGGGAGATAAAGAACAGTGATATAGTTTGGATATTTGTCCCCTCCTAATCTTATGTTGAAATGCAATTCCCATTGTTGGAGGTGGGGCCTGGTAAGAGGTGTTTGGATCATGGGAGTGGATTCCTCATAGATGGCTTGGTGCCATCCCCTTGGTGATAAGTGAGCTCTCACTTGAGTTCACCTGAGTTTGTTTGTTTGAAAGTGTGTGGCACTTCCCCACTCTCCCCCTTGCTCCTGCTTTCCCCATGTGACATGCTTGCTTCCCCTTCCCCTTCTGCCATGATTGTAAGCTTCCTGAAGCCTCAGCAGAAGCAGATGCTGGCACCACACTTCCTGTAAAGCCTGCAGAACCACAAGACAATTAAACCTCCTTCATTTATAAACTATCCAGCTTCGGGTATCTATAATGTCACAAAACCTTACTAACACAAACAGGAAAAGAAGAGTGAAAAGACAGAAAGGAGGAAAGGAAGAAAGGGAAAGAGAAGAAAGAAAAGGAACAAGGACTCTGACAGCAAAATTCTGTGTGGCTATTAAAATTTTTAAAGTGTGACATAAAAAGATCCTCAATGTTATATTATTAAATAAAAAGGAATATACATTATAGTTCGTATAATATCCTTTTATTTGTGAAAGATGAATAGATAGGCATAAGGAACTTTACCATGGTCACACTCACAACAAAGACCTGAAAATGAAAGATTAGGAAGCCTGGACTTTGCTTTATATTTGATAAACATCATATAAGCATCAGCATTTAAGACTTTTTTAAGAAGTATCAACAGGGTTTATCAGGAATTTTGGACAGTAGGCAATTTTTTAAACACTTTTTTGATTTAAAAACTGTTAACAGCATTTTAAGCATTTTTCCAGTTCCAAAAGAAAGAAAGTTCCCACTTTCACACATTATCTAATATATATATAATATCAATGCATTAGTCTGTTTTCACACTGCTATAAAGAGCTACTTGAGACTGCATAATTTACAAAGAAAGGAGGTTTAATTGACTCACAACTTTTCAGGCTTAATAGGAAGCATGGCTATGAGGCCTCAGGAAACTTACAATCATGGCAGAAGGTGAAGGGGAAGCAAGCACATATTACCATGGTGGAGAAGGAGAGAGAGCAAGGAAGAAAGTGCCACACTTGTAATAGATCAGATCTCGTGAGAACTCATTCACTATCACGATAACAGCATGGATCCAGTTACCTCCCACCAGTTCCCTTCACCGACATTTAGGGATAACAATTCAACATGAGATTTGGGTGGGGACACAGAGCCAAACCATATCATTCCACCCCTGGCCCCTCCCAAATCTCATGTCCTTCTCACATTTCAAAACCAATCATGCCTTCCAAATAGCCTCCCGAAGTATTAACTCATTCCAGGATTAACTCAAAAGTCCAAGACCAAAGTCTCATCTAAGACCAGGGAAATTCCTTCTGCCTATAAGCCTGTAAAATCAAAAACAAGTACAATGGAGATATAGGCATTGGTTAAATGATCCTGTTCCCAATGGGAAATATTGGCTAAAACAATGGGGCTACAGGTGCCATGCAAGTTCAAAGCCCAGCAAGGCAGTCATTAAATCTTAAAGCTCCAAAATCATCTCCTTTGACCCCATGTCTTACATCCAGGGCATACTGATGCAAGATGTAGGCTCCCAAGGCCTTGGGCAGCTCTGTCCCCATGGTTCGGCATGGTACAGCACCATACCTGCTTTCACTGGCTGGCATTGAGTGCCTGCCACTTTTCCTGGTGCATCATGCAAGCTGTCAGTGGATCTACTATTCTGGGGTCTGGAGGATGGTGGCCCTCTTATCACAGCTCCACTAGGCAGTGCCCCAGTGGGGACTATGCATGAGGCTCCAATGCCACATTTCCCCACTGCATTGCCCTAATCGTGATTCTCCATAAAGGCTCTACCCCTGCAGCAGACTTCCACCTGGATACCCAGGTGTTTCCATACATCCTCTGAAATCTAGGAAGAGGTTCCCAAACTCTTGCCTTTTGCATACCTGCAAGTCCAATGCTACATGGAAGTTGCTAAGTCTTGGGGCTTGCACCCTCTGAAGCAACAGTCACACTGAAGCTGGAGTGGCTGGAACTCAGCATAGAGTAATGAGACCCTGGGCCTGCCCCATGAAATTGTTTTTTCCTCTTAGGCCTCCAGGTCTATGATGGGAGGGGCTGTTGTAAAAATTTCTGAAATGACATGGAGATATTTCCCCCATTGTCTTGGCAATTAACATTGGACTCCCCTTTACTTATGCAAATTTCTTCAGACAGAAACTTGAATTTCTCCCCCCCACACAATGGGTTTTTCTTTTCTACAACATGGTTAGCCTGCAAATTTTCCAAACATAAGTTCTAATTTCAGACCACCTCTTTGGGAATTCATATGAATATATGCTTCCAGAAACAGCCAGTTCAAATCTTGAATGCTTTGCTAGAAATTTCTTCTGCCAGATACCCTAAATCATCTTTCTCAAGTTCAGATTTCCACAGATCTTTAGGGCAGGGGCAAAATGCCACCCATCTCTTTGCTAAAGCATAGCAAGAGTGACCTTTGCTCTAATTTCCAATAAGTTACTCATCTCCATTTGAGATCACCTCAGCCTGGACTTCATTGGCCATATCACTATCAGCATTTTGATAAGAACCATTCTCTAGGAAATTCTTTAGGACAAAAACAAGTCTCTAGGAAGTTCCAAACTTTCCCATACCTTCCTGTCTTCTTCTGAGCCCTCCAAGCTGTTCCAACCTCTGCCTGTTACCCAGTTCCAAAGTTGTTTCCACATTTTCAGGTATCTTTATAGTAGTGTTTCATTCAACTGGTACCAATTTTGTATATTAATTTGTTTTCATATGAAGAACTACCCAAGACTCAAAACTACCCAAGTCACTGAAAAAGTTTTCACTGACTCACAGTTTTGCAGGCTTAACAGGACCCATGGCTAGGAGACCTCAGGAATTTTACAATCATGGCAGAAGGCAAAGAGAAAGTAAGCATGTCTTACCCGGTGGCAAAAGAGAGAGACTAGTGGAGGTAGTGCTACACTTTTAAATTATCAGACCTTGTGAGAAGTCACTATCACAAGAATAGTACGAAAGAAATCCACCCACATGATCCAGTTACTTCCCACCAGGTCCCTTTTCTGACACATGGGAATTACAATTTGACATGAGATTTGGGTGGGGACACAGAGCCAAACCATATCAATTGAGAATGCTATCAAGATACTGGCTCTGATTTGGCCCTGATCTCACTAAAGTCGATGACACTAAGAGCATGTATAAGACACCACCCGATACTCAGTTTCCTAAAGTAGGACGTGGACAGGATCCCTGTTAGTTGGTCTTTTGTGGTCCTGGATTACTCAGCAGCACCCCCGAAGTTTCCTCCAGTTGGGGTTCTAGACCATGTAGTGACCTATCAAAGGATCAGTAGACAAGTTGGCAGTTTGGAGGAAAAATCATAGCAAAGAATTGCTTTTGTTTTTTAAATGTAAATGTAAAATTAAATTTTATTTTTTATAGAAATACCACGAATTTATATTTCTGAACAATTTTTAGATATTTCAAGATCTTTACAGGTCTGGTTCATCTTGACCAAACCTTTTATCACGTCAGTTCTGTATTAATTATTTTGTGTTTTAATTTGCATGCTTCATTGTCACCATGATGTTATATTACATCCCAAATTCACAAAACTGGGTCAATGTCTCAAAGGGGATTCATTGAAAGAGCAACATTACTACTGCAGTTCAGAGTGGGGAGGCGAGGGTAAAGTGAATTTAAATATATTGCGATTGGTGACACTGTAGTTTTAGTAATTCCCTACAAGTAGCCCTAAAAGCGCAAAAGGAAAATACAGCTAGAAGTGAAATGATGAATATGAGAAAAATCTGATTTTGTTTGGTCGAGCAATCCATTTTGTCCTTTTTCAATTTGGAACTGTTTGTGTGGAACATTATCAAGCAGCATGATGAAGGCATGATGTTTACACATCATTTTAAGACAAAACACACTACCCTCACTAGCAGACAAATTGATCTTTTCCCAGAATGTTTTCCAGTATCCGATTCATTAATTTTGTGGCAAGCACAGAGACTAAAAATACATAAGCATCATTCAAAGTTGCACTCTTTACAGAAAATGCAAATTTCAGTCACTCTTTTGACAAAAAGATAGTCAAACAGTATAAAATTAATGAATGTTGTGTGCAGGAAAAAAGTAGAAAGAGCCAAAGGACTGATTTTCAAAGGATACTGCTAGACATAACACAATGTCACCGGCACTCAGTGTGAGTGAGTAGTAACTGCTATTCTGTTTGTGGTGCCAAAGACTTAACTTCACAGTTGCACATATACACTAACAAACTGTATGAATCTGTTCTTGGTATATGTGCCGTATATAGGAGAGAAACATTTTTCTATTATCCTCTTAAAGCACTTATTCTAAAAAACACATACTATATATATAAAACACATACTATATAACACATACAATTTCAAAAAACCGTTTTCTGAGCTGTGATGAAGGCTGGAAAAGCATCAGCACTGAGTACCTGCATTGCAGGTGCAGCCTAGAGAGAAACCACTATGATCAAAAGATTGCATGGAAACTTCGATTCAGATGGTGCTTCCTGTGTAGAGAAAGGTAGGAGTTGAAGAACATGGTGAAAATTATGAATATGTCTAAGTGAACATACTGTATCTTTTTTCCAATCTGATATCCTAAGCAATATTCAGTAAGTTTAAGACATATTGCACACTGAAAAACACTCTCGTTCAGATCAAAGATATAATTTACTATGTGTTTTCTGGGTCCCAGGCATTCTACTTATATTGTAGCATTAATTCTCACCACAAACCCTATGTAGAAGGTGTTTTTGTTCCAACTTATAAGGCAATAAGGACTTTCACAAGTCCTTATTGTGAAATTTTGCTTTTAAAAATCTAACTTGGGACTTATAATGTCTTTTTTTTAACTATATTTAGTAAATTAACTATATCCAATATGCACTTTATTTTAAAATGAATAGATCACGAAGCTCTTTTGCAGTCAGCAGAATCTTCTATAAGACCAAAAATATCTCACATATGAGATATCTCTGTATCTCATATATGTAATAACACCTGGTTGTAAATAGAAACTTTAACATTTATAGACTTATAGAACTCAGGATAAAATTTTTAAAACAGACTAGTATTATACAAATGAAATAGCATAGATTCACAGGATGGAGTCTAAAATATAGCTACACAATTATATGAAGGCAGGAACAGTGTCATTTCCTCCTTGCATTCCTGTATTCCACACTGCCTTAAGCATAGTGCTGCTAAATACGGTTTTAAAATAATATCACATAATAATTTACTTCAATAATATCATGAAGAAAGATTTGGCAAACAGACTTCTTGGTCCATGTAGCCTGCCAAGTAGAGCAAAATATATTTTCCAAAGTCCATACTCTGGCCTAATTTTCTGATTTGATTTTCCTCATGTCCCTCCAGATCAAATTAATTTAAAAATGTCAAATTCTGCTTTTGGTTGACTGGATATATATACTCAACTTGTTAATGTATCTAGGGGGAAATACTCACTTCCTACAGATGTTATCGCCTTTGCATTTGTGCATTGGGTCAATCTAAACAAATAGGATTTAAAGACATTAAGCAGCAGAAATTAAGATTGGGTGTGGTTGTTGATCAGACTAAGGCCACTCTTTGGTCAACTCAAGCAATGGTGGCAGCACAGATGGCAGGTCTTCCAGATAAGAAGATTTGTTCTAATCAACAGAATCCAAAAGTGAAGTTCTCTTGGCTGCCTGGGCACAATGGAAACAAGGCCTGAGGCTACCACTGCTGGTGCTTCCTCCACATTTGGTTTGTGCCTCTGTCATAGTGTTCATTTCTACGTACTTTGTAGAATACATGTCTTAGAGGCAGTTTGCTCAGAGCCTTTTTTTTTTTTTTTTTAACCACAGTGATGAGGTATACTTGGTTTATTGCACCCAAGGAAGCTACTGCTTGGTTGAAACGACCACAGGCACATTAAAATAGCTAGAATTCTTCACCGTTAGATCTTATGTCTTTGTTACCTTAAGCCTTCTTAGCATCTATATCCATAGATAATTCTTTGTCTTCCAAAAATTTCCTCCCAGAGGGAATAAAATTCTCAGTTTTTTGAGGGGATCAAATCCTGAGTTATCTGTGGGATCATCTGGTCCTCCTCAGCTTGCCCCCAATGGAAGTGTCATCAAGACTTGTATCTCTTCCACTCTCTGTTGATAAGCTCTGTCCTGTTTGTACCTTCTTCTTTAGGCCCAAGGGATGTTTGTGGTAAGTATGGGCTGCTTGAACATCTCTTTCAGGTTACATGTCCACATGGCTAGCTTGGGCTTTCTCACAGCATGGCAGACTTCTTACATGACAACTGACTCCCCCCCAAAAGGTGTATTTCAAGGACGGGAAGTAGAACACTGCTAGTAATTTACTGCCTGGACAAGAAACTGACACAACATCACTTCCACTGATATCTAGTGGTAAAACCACATATAGAATGTACCCAGATTCAGAGGAAGGAGCAGTAGTCACCTCATCTAGATGGGGGTGAATACCAAAGAATTTGCTGCAAATCTTAATCTGCCATAATCACCCAGTTGTACTCAACTAAGGATGAGTCAATCTGCCTACTCCAATTCCAACCCTGGCTGCTGAATGTTCCCAGGGAAAATCATAACACTCCGAAGGCTCATGTCACCACAGAATCTTCATCTTCAATCTCATTTACAACTCAGTGCTGTTCATCTCTCTCTTCTCTTCAACAAACATTATTAACTGCTACCCTTCTCTAACTTCCTAACCCACCATCAGTCTGATGCCTCTCAGTACACAATCTTACCTTCTGCTTCACAGGAGAAAATAACGCCATCAGAGAGAACTCCCTCAACTTCCAGCCACCCCAGCTACAGACCTACTTATATTCTTACCTATTCCCTCCATCTGTCAAAAGAGGAGAGGTTCTTCTAATCTCTCTGGATCTGTACCACGCTATCTCCTCAGTTATTTGTTAGTTATAATAAATTTCCCCTCTCATCTACCTTTGCAACCTATTCTTTTTTTTTTTTTTGAGAGGAAGTCTCACTCTGTCACCCAGGCTGGAGTACAGTAGAGCAATCTCGACTCACTGCAACATCCACCTCCTGGACTCAAGTTATTCTCCCACCTCAGCCTCCTGAGTAGCTGGGACAATAAGTGTGTGACACCATGCCTGACTAATTGTTGTATTTTCAGTAGAAATGGGGTTTTGCCATGTTGGCCAGGCTGGTCTCAAACTCCTGACCTCAAGTGATCCACCTACCTCCACTTCCCAAAGTGCTGGTATTATAGGCATGAGCAGTATATAGGAAAGAAACACCCAGCCCTATCCCTCTATTCTTGACCTATAATTAGCCCTTAACCAATCTCAAGTTTATCTTAAAATAAAATTCCCCATGATTCAATGACAATTCCAGCTAGCAGTCTCTCACTCCTCTTTACATGAGGAACTTTTTTGGAATGAAGAAAATGGACTATATTTTTATGGTATGTAGATATACACACTTCTGTATATGTCAAAATTTAATTGTATCCTTAATATTTATATTAGTTACTATTTTCATTATTAACATGTATATATCAATATGCACATTTATAGTATACAAAGTATATCTCAGTATGAGAAAGAAAACTAAACCAAGAATGAAATGCACCCAACTTCAACTTTAAATATAACTTAGACTGTACAAATATTTTTGAATGGATGTTTCTAGTAATTTAGCTCTCAAAGTGATTTGTGATTAAAATTATATAACTTAAGTATTTTCACTTGGGAATTCCTGCTAATTAAGAAAAAAATTAACCTATAAATCATTTTTAAATATAATAAAACATAGGTAAATGTTAATAAAAATAGAGATATCTTTTGAACTTAGCAAGCCAACTCCTGTAAATCTATAGAAATAGAAATGCCAGTTTTTTATATACATGGATATAAGAATCATTGTTTATAGAGTAAAATTACCCGAAACAAAGTGAATGCTCATCAATAAAGCAATAAACGAATTATCATCACATTTCTACCATGGAATGTGGCAAAAGCCAGAAAAAGAATATTAGGTTTATACTAGGTTATTTAATGGGATTACTATGTTTTTTAATAATATAAGCAAGATGCAAAGAAGTGTGTGATTCTAGTTTTTTTTAAAGTAATGGTACACAGCCCTTTTACTCAAGTTTATTAATGATTATATAAACAGAGAGAAATTTAAGAAAGAATACACCCCAGGCAGTTAAACTTAGTTATCTGTGTATGGGTGGTGTGGGGAATAAGATTAAAGAAGGAGAGTAATGTACTATATTTTTAAAGACAGTGAAAACAAAGCTATAATGTCTAATTTGGCCCTTCGTTGAGATTAACAAGTGAGAGAAAGTTCCCTAGCCCAGCGGAGGCCAAGTAAAAAGAGAGTAATTATTTTGAGGGGGAGGAAGAGTTCTTTATTTATGCATTTTGTGCAAAACGAAGGTCAGGAGGCCTTTCCTGAAATTCCTTCTGATGGTCCTGAAAGCACCAATCCTCATGGGAAAGAGACACGAATCTCTCAAGTATCTTTCTCCCCAACTTTTTAGTCTAATATACCTTTTTCCCAGTCCCAGTTTTCTGAATGACACTTTTTCTGTGTACCATTTTCTTCTCTACCCTGCCTGAAAAATATGCAACCTAGATTTCGTATGCTTACTGTGTGGATACTGTAGCTCACTCTGTCATTCGCAAAGGTTTGGCTTTTCTGCCTGCTGTTGGCTAATATTGGGTTGAAACTCAAAAATGGCCACACTTCTTGTTAGAGTCAATACTTTATCTTTATTCTTCACATCTCATAGGGACAGAAACAATATGTTCACTACTGACCAAAAGGGAACAATCTGACTCTCTCTGCCCTTCTTCATCTCTTCCCATGGAGGAGGATGTGACTTCATGCATTGGTAAGCTCAAGGAACAAATTCAACTTAGCCCTTCCACATTCTCTGCCTGTCTTTCCTCCTGGAAAGGCCACCATGTGATGAGTTTAGCAGGGAAAGTGGTGCTTTTCAAGGGGAGGCCTGCTATTGTTGCTTTCTTCCCCTTTTGTTCTAAGCTATGTGAGGGAAGAGGGGATGTTTATATCCCATTTCTCCTAAAATCAAAACCTCTAAGATACTGACCTGTGTCTTCCTATAGGAACTTATTCACTTGATTGAGCCTATACTTATTCCATCAGTTTCTAGAGTAGAAATTATTTATCATATGAGAGTTTAAGGAATCTTTGCACACTATGAAAATATATGCATATTATCTTATATTCATTCACGAGTTTAATTTGCATCAGTTATGAACCAAAAGGTTCATAACTCAACACTGACTTAGAACTTCTGCTCTGGAAATATCCCACTGAGCTTCTATCTCTTATACTCTGCCTGTTGCACCTAGTTCTTAATTTATTCACAGAAGTAAATGGTCCTTTCTCCATCCAGGTAGTTATCTCTAATTATTTCCAGAGGATTCTCTGACTGATATTTGCTTTTAAAAATTATTTTGCAATAGCAATGTATCTCAAACTTACGGAAATAGAAGGCACATTAGCAAAAAGGATTGTCCTCACAAAAGCTAGAAGTAAAAACAATCAACAACTGTTTACAATCCTTGAGGACAAATGGGTTTCAAAATTTACACTTTTTCAAACTTTCAAACTCTGGTTTTCCTTTCCAGAGTTTGAAAGTTTGAAAAAGTGTAAATTTTACCTTTACCATATTACCTTTCCAGAGTATTTCCGAAGTTTGAGTATTCATACTTTTTCAAACTTTCAAACTCTGGAAAAATAATATGGTTCATATATTACTCAATGTCTCCAAAAGGGTCTGGAGCAATGTTTCAGGATCGAACGCATTAGTTTTTGTTTGTTTGTTTTGCAGTAAAACATAAATATTTACACTAGTTGGGATAGAGAATATAAATAGTGCCACCTTAGTTTAGGTCAGGTTTTTGCTACCAAATGAATTATAAAATATCTGTGTTTTAGTGTTTTGTGGGATACATGGCTAAGGGATTGTGAATGTCTAAAGACTATCATTGACTCCCTTCAATCTTGCTTTGTCTGAAGCAAAGTAACTCCAGTCTTTTCAATATTTTCTTCAAAGTCTGCTTGTCGGTGGTGGCCACGATGACCAACTAGAAGCAGCTAGTGTGTGTCGCTCTCACGGAGAGGAATGAAAGGGGTGAGTAAATACAGGAAGTTCAACTGAAACATCCAGGTACACGCATTGGAACTAATCAAGGAAACAACTCAACCCATGGAGAATGGAGAAAAGCAAGGTAAGATGACTGTCCCAGGAGCTACACAGGGGAAACTCCCCCGCCCAGGGAAGCAGTGAGTGAATGAGAAACCCCGGGAACCCACACTTCTCTCACAGATCTTTGCAACCCTCAGATCAGGAGATCCCTTTGGGAACCCACTCCACTGAGGTCTTCAGTCTGACACCCAGAGCTACATGGAGTCTCAGCAGAACAGCCACTCAGGCACACACAGAGCCCTGGGAGCCTTAGATGACCAGGGTTCCAGGCAAAAGCAGCTGCAACTCTGGCGAAGTGAGAAGTTACACCCCTGTTCATACCTCTGGGAAAGGGACTGAATTCAGGGGGCTGAGCAGCGACAGGCTGCAGGTCTGGCTTTCACAGCGCCTGGAAGAGTAAGACCCACTGGTTGGAACTCCAGCCAGGTAAGGCTAGCGGACTTACACCAATCTGAGATGGAGCTCCTAGGGGGAGGGGTGGGCAGCCATCTTTGCTGTTTGGCTGACTTAGCTGTTCTTGCCTTCAGGCTTTGGGACTCTGAGGTGACGGAGGGTTGGAGTGGACCCCCAACACAGCACAGCTGCCCTACAAAAATCAGACTGCTGTTTTTTTGTGGGTTTTTGGTTGTTTTTGTTTTGTTTTGTTTTTGAGACAGGGTCTCACTCTATTGCCCAGGCTGGAGCGCAGTGATGCTATCTTGGCTCACTGCAACCACCGCTTCCCAGGTTCAAGCAATTCTCTGCCTCAGCCTCCTGAGGAGCTGGGATTACAGGTGCCTGCCACTACACCTGGCTAATTTTTGTATTTTTAGTAAAGAGAGTTTTACCATCTTGGCCAGGCTGGTCTTGAACTGCTGACCTCGTGATCCACCCACCTCTGCCTCCCAAACTGCTAGGGCCACTGGCGTGAGCCACCGCACCCATCCCAGACTGCTTTGTTAAGCAGGTCCTTGATCTCATTCCTCCTTACCAGTTGGGACCTTCCAACCGGGGTCTCCTGTCACCTTCTACAGGTGTGTTTGGGGTGGTAAGGTAGGCCGCCATCTTTTCTGTTTCACACCCTCGGCAGTGGCTAGGGACCCCAGCATACCCCAGCAGCCCTACAGAGAAGTGGCCAAACCGTAACATGCTGGCCCGTTCCCATATCTCCTCACCGGTTGGGTCCTCCAGGCCTGGGCCTTCAGCCAACCACCACCTGGCTATAAAGCCAACAGCAGCTCTGCAACTCCCTGGGATAGAGCCCCCAGTGAGAGGGGCCGGTTGCCACCTTCGCCGTCTTGCAGCCCTTGCCCTTGCTGTGTCCAGGCTTTGGAGAGTCTGAGAGGAGCAGCTTAACACCCTCGGTGTTAAGCTCCATGTTTTTTGGAGGTAGAGTCCCAAGGAACAACCAAAAGCCTCTCTGCCACTGCCTCTACACTGGAACGACCCTTGCTACCCTGGGACTAATGAAGGTATTTAGGTGGAAGCTAGGCAATATAGGGGCTGTGTTCATAGTACTGAACAATTAAAAAGAAGTTCATTTAATATTGGTATGATTGTACATTTCATCTTCTAAACCGATTATACTGGCACAAAACTAATTGCAGTTTTTGCCATTAAATGGCAAAATGCAAATACTTGGTATTAGTACTAAGTGTTAATACCTAATGCTTAGCTTCTGTCTACATACCCTTAATAGAAAGAAATGCGTTACACCCTAAGATAGCCTGTTCCATTTTAGGGCAGCTCATTTTGTTGTAGGATAAAAGGATTGTTAGGTCTATTTCCAAGGGCTGTAAGAACAAGATGACTTTTATGAATGCTTAGAGACTGGAATTTAGATCAGCGACTAATGATCAACCATTTGCCATTAAATGACATAAACAGCAATTACTTTTGCACCAACCTAATACTTGCACAGCATTTATAACTAAGCTTAATTCTATGTGCTCTAAGTTATTAACTAACATTTGGTCAACTGAACTATGGTCTCAACTTGTTATTGTCTACAAGGAGAATAACACCCTATTTAGATTCATAGGGTTATCATGTTACAGGACTGCTCTTCCCAGAAGGGTTCAACAACTAGAATTCATTTCAGTTCAAATCAGTTAAGAGTAGTTACTACAAACTTGCTGTATCTTTAATGACTTTCTTAGTCTACTGAGGAAAAAGTTGATCTGCATATATGATCACTAGGTAACAGCTCTATGGACAACTTAAGCATGCGTAAGATAGCATGGTAAATTCCATAGCCAGGAATACAGAGAGAATTTAAATAAAGAAAATTAGAAAGCAAAGCATTCCAATTGAGGAGTCTAGAGTGTTACTACAGCTTGAAATATCTCAGGGCAAAGCTAACAATGAGAAGATATTTGTAATCAGGAGACAAACCTATGTTTTCACCGTTTCCTCCGTTGAGTGTTCTTGGGTCAGTACAAAATATTTATTGAATCTCAATTCTTCGTCAAAACTTGGTATTAGAAAAAATTCTGATGTTATTTTCTGATTCATATAAAAGTACATTGATGATTAAATAGCATTTAGCTCAGTGATAGACACATTAGTGATCCCTAGAGCAAATGGTAGCCATTACTATGAATAAATCATTGTAATTCTAAGAGTATTAACAGGAAATAAAAATGTGTAATACAATGGAATACTATTTTAAAGAATATATTATTTTACTATTTTTAAAAGCAAGTCACAGAAAGATGTATGTAAAATGATATCTTTGAAACACACGCAAAGTAACTATACATTTGAATGTATGTGGTTTAAAATATATTAATGTACATGGGAAGAATACACTCCCACTTGACAGTAAGTGGTTTTCTCAGACAAAGGAGGTGGAACTATGCCTATAACAATTTATTTAAAAACAAGACAGCAGAAGAATTTAAATATACAGAAAACTATAATGAAATAAATAAAATCCATAAGCACCCTTGTAGTAACCATTGCCAATATTTTAGTTATTTCTCTTTTAACCAGTTCTATTTTATCTTACATAGTTGAAATTCTTCTACCAAGATTTTTATGATCTACCTTAAGCATTTTAACCTCTCATTAAAATTTATTTTTAAACATTTTTGAAATTATTCCTCTATTATGTTTTTTTTAATTGCAAGGCTAAAATGTTCTCATAGGAAAATGTGGGGAAAATGTATGTATGAAGAAAAATGTAAAAATCTTCCCTCCATTTACCCTCTTCAATACCACTCTTTAATCAATGTTAACACGCTGATGGGTGTATATACAACATTTACACACACAAATTCTTTCCATCTCTATGCTCATTGAAACATAAATATATAGGACATTTTTTAAACAAAATTACAAAGTTCATTTTATTCATAAGTTCATTCAACAATTATTAATTACGCATATAATATACTGCAGGCAGTGAGTATATAGCTGTGTACAATACAGACAAAATCTCTAGATTAATGGAGCTCTCACTGCACATTATATCATGGTCAATCTTCAAGGTAAATGCAGAGATATGTCATTACATATTAATAGCTGCCTAGTATTTATGTACTATATACCTACAGTAACTAAAGATAATGACAGACAGATGAAATGATAGGGAAAAACAGATAGAAAATAGATAAAATATATACAAAAAGACATCTATTACATTACAGACAATCCCAAACCACGTTGCAACAAAAGATTCATGTTTTTCTATGCAATGTAAAATTGAGATAATTTTTCTACACAATCACCAGTTTGGGAAATTACAACAGTTTTCCATTTTTGTCATTGTTGTTGGTAAAAAGAAAGAAAAACATGTTATATCTATTTTGTTTTAATTCGTTTTCGCTAATTTCTAATAAGTTTGGTCTTCTTAATGTTTATTTGATATTTGAAAGATTCCATAAAAAACTTTTGCCCATTTTTCAATTATATTTGTTCTCTTTTTCTTATCAAATTGTAGAACCTCTGTATATTAGTGATAATAACCCTGTTTCATCTCATTGGAAGTATTTTTCTTTATCTATAATTGGCATTTTTACTTTCTTATGGTAGTTTCCACCCTACAATTTTTAAAAGTATTTATGTTGTTAAATTTTCAACTCTGATTGATGGCTTTTTTATCTTTCCTGCCACAAAGTTATAAAAAAAATTCTCCTATATTATCAGATTTTTTTCATATTTAGATATTTAACCTGTCTGAAATATATATTTTGTAAATAATGTGCAAAGTCATTCAAATTTCTTTTCTTATGGATGGAAAATCAAATGTGTTAGTATTACCTATTAAATAATTACATTCTTCTTATATACTATAAGAATACCATCATCTTACATTAAGTTCTCAACTGTTCTTCATTTTTAAACTCTGTTCTTCTGCAACAGTCTATGTGTCCAATCCAATACCAAAAGCATATTATTTTATTACAGTAACTTGACTGTGTATTTTAACATCTGGTAGGACAAACCCACACTGGTCATTCTGTTCATAAAATATTCTTGGTTATTCTTAGATATTATTCAATTTAAAATTTTTAAACAAATTTACCCAGTTCCAAAATTAAACTCTATTCTGACTCTGACTGGAATTGCACTAAGATTGATGAAACTTTGGAAGCACTAACATTTTTACATTATAGCTCCCTATTTTAATATATATTATATTACTTCATTTGGTTATATCATGTTTTACATTCCTGAATATTTTATTATGTATTTTACGTAGAAACTTTGCCTTAATTTTGTATTTATCTCTCATATGTTTTTCCTCCATGACAAATGTAAGTTTTCTGCAAATTTAAAGGAAAGCGATAGATTATCGTGTATTTATTCTATGTTTAGCCACCTTCCTTGGCCTATTAATTACACTAATTTAGTAAAATGTCAAATATTTCTAAGGTATTATTAGTTTCTTTCTTCAGCATTATAATACATGTTATTGTGGGAACTTATTGCATTGACTATGATTTCAAAAGGTTAAATAATGCTGCTGTTAGATGTCTTATTTTTTATTTTAGTGAAAATTGCTTTAATATTTCATTATTTTGTATACTATTTATTCTTAGTATGTGGCAAAAACTTGTATTTTATTTTCCCTTATTCTTATTTCACTTAACTTTAAATCAAAAATCTTTTTGAAATTTATGAAATCTTCTTTCTTCAAATATTTGTGTAAACATAAAGGTTTTCTTTTTTAAATTACCAATGTAATGAATTATATTGACAGATTTCCTATTGCTAAAATATATATATATTTCTGCAGTAATTTATGCATTGTTCTTTTAACACTACTGAATTTGATTTACCATTCAGAATTTTTATTGCATGTGTATGTGAAATTTGTTTGTAGTTTTATTTTCTTATCTTTATTAAGACTTGATAGTGAAATTATATTTGCTTTGTAAAATTAAGTGATTAATTTACATCTTTATTATAAGCTGAGTAATTTATTAGTTATTACAGGCTATAAATAACTCAGCTTTTAAGACAGAAGCATAATTCCTGTGTAATGGTAAAAATTTTTATTACCACTTTCATGCTGATGAATCAAGACTTAAATACCTAAGAAAACAAAATAAGTTATTGAAAGGATAAACATAGTAAGTATTATGTAAAGGAAGAACAATAAAATGTCAATATTTTATTAAGACAGATGTGTAAAAGAAGACAAGTTTTAAAAATGCCCAGTAGCTCCTGAACCAGTTTTACAAATTATACAATTTGTGGTAAAAAGCCTCTACAGTGGCCCCCTTATGAAACTTGCTTCTTTTGAGTATGGGCTGGATCTAGTGACTCATTTTTAATGAACAGGCTACAACAAAGGTCATGAGATGTCCCTTCTTAAATCAGGTTACAAAGACTCTGGTTAACACCTTGTGCTTGTGCTCACATTGTCTATTGGTCTGTCTCTCTCTCTCTCTTTTTCTCTTTCCCTCAGTTTAAGGGAAGCAAGTTACTATGTGAGCTTCCCTATGAAGAGATGCATATGGTAAGGAACTTGAGTCTCTGGCCAACAGCTAGTATGGACCTGAGGCCCTCCGATGTCCACAGGAGGATACAATAGATTTTCCAGTGGTCAATGAGTAGATTTCTCTGGTAAATACAAAGTATTTATGCTCTGATTTCCCCATTACAAGATTCTAAAATTTTTCATTTTACAGCTGGGGAATTTTTGTAAAATTCCAATATGTGGTTTGACTAAGTCTACTTTTTTGTATACTTATAAAAACTGTAAGGATATTTTAAAAGACTTATAAAAAAGACTACTTATACCTAACAGCTTTGCTACCATCTTTTTCTAAGTGTAATCTTTTAGAATAACAATTTCTTTTCTCAACAGCTGAGAAGCTAAAGGTGAAACACAGTTTTAGGTAACCCTATACCAGAGGATTGCAGGGAATTACTAGCACCAGAGCTTCTGTCCACTTATCATCACTTTAGAAACACTGAATTAAAAAAAAAAAAAAAAAAAAAAGATTGCAGGAAGAAAAGTCTTTTTCTTCCCTTCCCTTGTTGACTTCTCAGCACCACACATTCATACACACAGAGACACACAGACTCCTTCTAGCCAACCAGGATGCTGCAGAATTTGGTGTGACTCCAAATGTTAACTATGTCCCCAACTCATTAGAATAGCACTTTTATATTTGTTTACCCAAAACAATGACAGTAGAACCACATTTGAACCACTTTGCTCTTTAATGAGAAAGAGAATTTTAATGAGGTTCAGTTTCACTTATTTATGTCAGCCAGTATGAGATCTCTAATCACAGCCTTGGTGTGATTCCAGTTGGCAGGACAGAAACAAAAGGCAGGGAAAGATTTAGCCCATTTTAATAAAGTAAACACATTGCTGTTAAGAAAGTGCAATCTGTAGAGAATGTTAATAAAAGGAATTAGATTTTCCACTCCAATCTTATTGTTTACCACAGTACTTTCTTGTAAGCTATTCTGAAATATTAACAATTTAAAATTTAGAGGTTTAACACTATTTCATTTTTTTAAAAAACATTTTCCCATTTTCAGATTATTAAGGCATTTTAAACTACTAAAATTTTCCTAAATGCAAGAAAACAAAATAAAATTTGCATTTCTTTGGCCTAAAATTAAACCAGACTCTGCTATCATCTTATCATCTGACTAGATTCCACTCTCTAATCTCTAAAAACTTAGCCATTAAGTCATCCATATTATACAGTATAGAAATAAACAGAAGCAGGTCAAAAGTAAGAAGCCAATGTGAAAAAAATGAGGTTAGGGTTTTTTTCCCTAAGCGTATTAAAAATATTTGGTTATACTGTAGAGTGACTAGGAGCACTTTCTGTGAGATTTCATAGAAGACGTGTTACATAACAAAAAGAAAAGCTCGAATCTGCTTTGCTGTTACTTCGTAAAGGATACGGTGAAGAAAAAGGTAAGAAATGCATATTTAAGGCTTGTTTCCTCAGAGTATGTCTCCTCTTGATAACATCAGTTTAATTGATTCCATTGCAAAGCCGAATTCCCTGGCTTGCAGAGAGTACAGACAAAAATAGTCAAATTTTAAGAATCCAGGTTGAATTTTATGCTACTTATATTTACTCAAATCATTTTTTGCTTAAATCCGTTTCAGTGCTTGAAGGACAATCTTAGCACAGACTGTGAGAAAGCCAAGTCTGGAACTTAGGTCTTTCCTCATAGAAGGAAAAGTTCTATCCTCCCAAAACCAAATGTGGGGTTTTATTTTTCCTTCATCAAGCATATCAACAAAATCATTCCTGATCATTCAGTAAACAATAGATGTTGTGCCTCTTAGAATAAAAATACAGCAATTCCAGAGAATGAGAATTTCCATCTGGCGATAGGCCTGAGCAGACAGTCCTTGTAATGGCACTAAAGTCTGGCTGGCAGCCTTCCCCAGTGCTGGTATTGCTGGCCATGTCCACTCTGTCTGATGCCCAAGTGACCATAACTTCAGAAATAGATTCAGCCAAGCAAATAGTCAATTAATAAATATGTTCTAAACCTTCCAAGTATTCAGCACTGTGCCAGGCACCACAATGGACATAGAGCAAGTAATACACCTCAAGAAGCTTACAGTCATCAGCAGAAAAATGAATGCTCTTGACCAAGATAGGTAAGTCAATCACAGAGTATTAAGACACCATCCAAAAACCCGGCTATGGTTTAACTTTGTGACCTTGGGGCAAACAGAAAACTCTATGTCTTCATCTCCTCACGGAGAAATCAAAGGGAATGAGCTAAATTATTTCTCCTAAAGATTTAATGATTGATCCTATGGATTAAGTTGTGAATTATAGGCTCCTGAAGAGAAACTGTGTAACATAATATGTAAACATGTAAACTCTGTAGCTAAGACT
Source organism: Cacajao melanocephalus (assembly GCA_963573385.1). Lineage (NCBI taxonomy): Eukaryota > Metazoa > Chordata > Mammalia > Primates > Pitheciidae > Cacajao > Cacajao melanocephalus. The sequence continues at coordinate 25,506 of CAUYLG010025609.1, forward strand.
ATCTTGGCTCAAATCCTGCCCCTGTCACTTACTGTGAGAATTTAAATGAGTAACCTAATCTTGCAACCCTAAATTTCCTCAGCTAGTAAGTAGGAATATTAATGGTATTTACATCATTGTATAAGGAGGCTTAAATTAAGTAATACACTGTGTGAGTTAGCTATTGCTTAGAAACAAACCACCTAAAATACAGTGGCTTAAAAAAACAAGCATCTTACTGTTTAAGTCTATGGGATATCTAGGTGTTTCCATTGGTTTAGCTGGGCTCACTTTTGCATCTTCAATCAATTATTGATCAGACAGGCAACTCTATTGCATGTTTGGGGTCAGCTGGTATAGGCTAACCTGGGAAAATCTTATGAGAAACAGCTGGACTCTCCTCCACATGAATTTCATTCTTCAGTAAGTAGTCAAAGCTTAATCCCATAATAGATGGGTTTCAAGACAGAAAGTGAAGATACACAAGGCCTTTTGAGACCTAGGCTCAGAACTGGCACGTTATCAACTTTACCACATTCTATTGACCAAAGTAACATACAAGAGTTCAGTGCAGATTCAAGAGACAGAACAATAAACTTCACCCTTTGGTGGATAAATAGATATGGATACTCAGAGAGGGTGGGAGGATTAAAGAATTGAAGCTGTTTTTGCAATTAATCTACTACATTCTTTAAAGAACTTAAACTGCCTGGTGCTTAAGTATCAATTATTATCACTACAAGTTTCAATAAGAATTTAGAGGGTAGAATCATAGAAGGCATCATGTATATGAGATCAAAGCTGGACATTCTTAATAGAGGCAGTTTCCGTGTATATGGCATGGGAAGTGAGTAACATGGAACATAAGAATTGAATGAAGGATGGAGAATACAAGACAATGCAAGGGTCATTACTGGATGTTGGAGGTATGTCAGGAATAAACATAATGGAAAGGTGCACCCTAATAGGATCCACTGAGTTGAGTGGAGATTGAACATCCCTTCCAAAGTTGGATTATAGCTTGCCAAACTGTCCTCTGTCCTTCTAACTACCTGTATTCAGAAGGCAAAGCATTTGACAAACAGTAAGGGGGTAATCAGTCTTTTCACTAAGCAATCTTGGCCAATCCAGTGCAAATAATTAAGGATAATAGCCTGGACTAGCTGTAGATAAAACAAATGATACTTAAACTGGTAAGACAGCAAAGAAGCAAATGCGGGCAATGCAAATAGGTCTGCTCCAGGACCTCCTAGGAGAGATGTCCATGTTTGTGGCTAGAAATTAATGACTTTAACAGGAGAATTTTCAGCCAGTAGAGAAGAAAATCTGGAGAAGGAAAAGCCTTTGCATGTTTCTTATCCAGTCATAGGATGGACTAATCTGAGAAACCAACCTTGCTGTATGCATTTTTTTTTTCTATAAAAACTTGGCAACATACTGTGAAAGTTGGTGCTTAGAAAATGGTCAAAGATACCAAAATTCCTTTGACTAGATTCCATTATGCAATTAGTAACTCCTAAACATCATTTTTATTCAAGGCCTTACAGCTGCTATATTTGCTCCATAAGTGAACATGACACAATCCTTGCTCCTGAGAAGTTTATGCTCTCACTATCCGGTGCAGGAAATAATAGCAGTGGTAGCTCGTCCTTTGAACATTGATAATCCCTCAATATGAACAACATTTAGCATGTTCTAGTAACTAGAAGAGCTTGTTTTATCAACATCAGGAATTGTATGAGGTCAAATTTCCAAACATACTTCTGTTTACATACAGCACAGTGAACTAGAATCAAGGTTTACAATTAGAGAGCTAGCTAACTGGGTTTCTGGGTTTACGTCTTGGCTCTGATGTTAGGTTATAGAAAAGTTTTTTAAATTCCTTAGGCCTTAGTGTTTTTCACCTATAAATTAAGGATCAGTAATAATCACTCATCTTGTAGGGTTAGTGTGGGAATTAAATGTAATAAAACTTATTCCTTAAAAAAAGTTATTTATTATCTATAAATTGCTTAATGTCATTTATTTAGCACCTAAGAAGTACCTAACACCACGCTAACACTTCATAGATAAATCAAATACAGCATTTTTCCTTAAGGAACTTATAAATTATTTGGGTAAATATTGATAACTAACTACAAAACAGGTTGTGATAATAACAAATTGTTATAAAAGCCAAAAAGGGAAGATTAATAAAGAGAGTAGGCAGACAAATGAGCTGAAAGATAACAAATAAGGTGTGGCATAAGAACTGGGTCTTAAAGAATGACTATTTGTGTAACAAATAAGCTGTACTAAAGGCAAGCCCAGCATGAACGCAGGACGAACACTTGGGAAAAAACAAGTTGGCCTCTGTGGCTAGTGTGTGGGATACAGGGGAGAGTTCTTAGAGGGGCACTCTGCCCAGTTGTAAAAGATCTCATTAAGAGGAGTCAGGGCTCTATTTTGTTGGCCTTGTGAAACATCAATGCTTTTTGAATGGGAAAGGAAATAATGCACCTCAGTTTTAGGAAGATTAATTTGGAGACAATTTACAGGACAAATTACAGAACCAGAATTGGAGATATGAGTCAGAATCTTTTCCCACTAATCTGAATGAGGGCTGATGAGACAATGAAGCGAGAGCGCTGGTGTAGGGAGATGGAGAGAAAGGATGGATTTGAGGCCTGTTTCAGAGGGAAAGGAAGCAAACTTCCTGACTGACTGAATATGGAAAGTGAGAGAAATCAAAGATGACTCAGAGGCTTCTACCAGGAGAGTTGTGTGGTGGCAGTGCCATTAACCAACACACGATCCTCAGAAAGGAATATATTTCGTAAGAAGGAAGAGAATGTGTTCAACTTGGAGTAAGTTGGGTTTGACAAGCCAGCAGGATATCCAGATGGAAATGTCCAGAAGGCTGGAGAACAGATGTAAAGTGAGCAATTTACTTTGCCTTTCTTTCTTCCACTGGAAAATGGATGGGACATTGCTTGCCACTTCTCTCCAAGGACCAGAGTGGGAATTAATGAGGCAGTGTTCACATTTATTCCACACCAAGGATCAATGAGAGCTTGGCAAAGTATTAGGTTGGCGTTCCATTATGTTAAGTTGAAAACAAAGCAGCTTTGACAGGAAAGTCATTGAGGGAAGAGAGTGCAACCCTGCAAGACCACACTGTAGAACAAATTGCATTAATACTTTAGGCAGCCGCTCCAGGCACAGTCTTTACAGGGGTGGGCACTAACAGTTTCCAGCTGAAAACAATGAAAGGAAAGCTGCCTTTCTATTGTCTGCCTTTTCTCTTTGTCTTCCTTCCCTAAGCCACCAGGACTCAGCCAAATGTGAGTTTAGGAGTTAGTCAAATAAAGCCCTTGCAACGCTTTCCAGTGAAACTCATTTCACAGTTTCTCAATCTGTCAATAACATTGATTTCTGGAACACGCTGTGGTTAGCTGCTCCTGTCCAAAGTAAGAGTACATTTGCATTAACTCATATGCCCGTGTGTGCAACACCGAGACTTAAGTGGTCAGTTCAGCAAAGAAATCAGTAGGCCACACATGCTTGAGATCACTGCCAAGCCAACAGCACATATCTGAGATGTCTCTTCTAAAAATGGGGACTTGGAGATAGAATTTTGCCTATTCCTATAATGGGAAGCTTCCATAATAATTCAAAACACTTTAATTCACAAATTTTATTTCCTTTTCCTAAACCTCAGAAGGTGTAAGGAAAAAAATGCATGAAAAATATGATGTGATAGAAAGAACATGTTCTTTAGTCAGACAGACCTGATTTCAAATTTGTCACTTACTGTGTCCAGAACATTGAGTCTGGTCTCTCTGCACCTCAGTGCACTTACTTGCAAAGTGTAGTGCCATGACGCTGAACTCTTGTCACTTGTTATCTGTGTGACATAGTGCAAAATACTGAGACTTTTGGCTACAGTTTTCCCATCTGTGAAATGAGGATAATATTACCTATCATAGGACATGTCACTATTGGATGATATAAAATGAAATTATTTAGCCTTGAGTCTAACATGTGGTTATTATTAAATAAGTGACCTTTGTTATGCTGCTGGCGGTGCTGCTGATAATGTGATAATTTGGAGCACATAAGTAATTACAAATCCCTAATAAATGTAAATTTCAATATGGAGAGTGTAAGTAGGGACATCACTATAAATAGCTCCTGTGTAATATAAGTGGCTACAACAGACCTGAGAGGTTATTTTAAATAGGAAAATAAAGAGCCAAAAACAGCCTTGGAAGGATAAAAGGATAATTTTACCTACTTTGCCTTGGTTTTAGATAAGGAAGCCTAATAAACTGTTTGGACCAAAAAAATACTAAAATAAAATAAAAATGGGAAATATTTTTAGTTGCCCTACGATAAAGCTAATTCCTTCAACCCCAGTGGTAGTTCTCCTGATGCTTATGGAAACAGTCTCAGAAGCAGGCCAGGGACATTGGCTTCTCTTGGCCCTAGCCTAGGAAAACCTCTGAATATGCAATGAGAAGAATGTCAGGAAAATCTTCAGCCACAGGAAAATCAGAGACAAGAAAAAAATAGATGTCCCCTAACTTCCAGTCCAGTGGTTTCAGGAACAGGTAGCACTTTCAGTGAAAGTCAAAATTACTTTATTTTATAATAATTTTCCTCTCTTTCCTTGAAAAATAGATGACTTCACCTCCACTTTGTTATTTATCACCATGTTGGCATTTTAAAGCAGCTTAACCGTATATTCCTTAAAGACAAGTTCATTCAGGAATAGAATTAGGAAGTAAGCAAAAAAATGGAACTGCTTTTCTCCTTCCTTCCCATGATTATAGGTTGTTGAAACTAGAAATAACCTAAAGCCACTACTAACCAGTAACCAAGTCATGAATGGAATATGGTTTCGAGATTACAGCCTGTGTCAACCCAGAAATCCCATTACCAGGTATATACCCAAAGGAATATAAATCATTCTCTTATGAACATATGAGAATATAGAATATGGTTTTGAGATTACAGCCTATGTCAATCCAGCAATCCCATTACTAGGTACATACCCAAAGGAATATAAATCATTCTGTTATGAAGATACATGCATGCATATGTTAACTGCAGCACAATTTACAATAGCAAGGTCATGGAATCAACCTAAATGCCCATTAAAGATAGACTAGATAAGGAAAATTTGGTATATGCCGTAGAATACTATGCATCCATAAAAAAGAATGAGATCATATTCTTTGCAGAGACATGGATAAAGCTGGAGGTCATTATCCTTAGCGAACTAATGCAGGAACAGAAAACCAAATACTGCACTGTCTCACTCATAAGTGTGAGCTAAATGATGAGAACACATGGACACATAAAGGGGAACAAAACACACTGGGGGGTTGGGGGTGGGAGGAGGGAAAGGATCAGGAAAAATAACTAATGGGTACTAGGGTTAATACCTGGGTGATGAAATAATCTGTACAACAATCCCTCAAGATATACATTTACCTATGTAACAAACCTTCACCTGTACCCTTGAATTTAAAATAAAAGTTAAAAAAAGAAGGAAAAGAAGTGACAGGTGATCTAAAAAAAAGATTATAGCCTGTATACTTTCAATTAGTTTCTGCTTCTTAACACTGCTGTTTCTGCATGCTGTCCCTGAATTCACAGTTTCACAATCCCCCGAGTGTCCTCCCCACCCTCAATGGAATTCGCCCTTCTTATCACCTCCTTGAACTGCACCATGGGTACCATGACTTATTTTAATAGAATCAGCACTGGTTATAGGAAAGCAAAAAAATCGTCCATAAGAACAGAAACAACTGTCCACATAAATTAGTTTCCAGTTCCCTGATGCAACTTACTGGATGTGCAAATAATGGGACAGCTTGCAATAGAAGGGAGGAAAGCTAATTTTATATCACACTCAAAGTCTGTCTGATATTTGTGATGTGTTCTTTATTATATACAGTGTAAAAAGTAATCTGTACCGAATGCCAGTTGCTTTGACTTACAAACATGTTGCTTTGCTGAAAAGAGAAGTGAATATTTATAAATATTTTGACTCTCATTGTCAGCACCAATATTAAGATGTTGCCTTTCATTATAGCACAATATTGCTATTAAAGTTAAATTATTTCCAAAAATGATTGTGTAGTTGGCCAATTAACTATTGTGGTGACCTTGACCTTTCATTTATGCTGAAAATTAATAACTATTACACATTGTTTTGCCCCAAGGAATATGAATGTTTGAAATTATGTGTGAAAAATATAACTTCAGCTCACTGACCTCATTAAAATATAAATGCCAAAAATATAGCTTCCAAATTCTAGAGATTAGGGAAACAAAGAAGTATTATTCTTAAAGGTGAACGTTCTTAGCAACAGTAATAAGTGTGCAAATATTATAGTATTATAATATTTCTCAGGAAAAAATGTATTACAAATTTTTTCCATACTTAGTCCCCCAAAATGGATTTTTAAGGCAGTTTAAGCAAAAGTCATATGCAATGAAACCTTTAAAAGGATATAATGACAAAAAAACTGGAAAATAAATGAAAGCCATGTAACATTTGTGGTTAAGAACATAATTAAAGTTAAAAGTAAGTATTAAAACAGAATATAAAGCATAGCACTAGACTCAGATAGTGCTATAGGAAAAAGAAAATTGTTTGCTCAGGAGGGACAATTTTACTTAGCACTAAACTCTAAGGGGAATTTATAAAAGTTTCATTAGATGAAAAACATTAACTCATTATTGAACAATGGATTAAGTATCTGTTTTACAATAGATACAGAAACCAAATTTATGTGATTAGGTTCTATATATATCTACAAGAACAGTCACAAAAAAAAATTCAAGAGAATAATGAAAGTATAGTTCTGTGGAGTTTTTTTTTTAAGTTTTAGTTTAGGTTTGGAGTGCACATGCTGGTTTGTTATATAGGTCAACTCATGTCATGGGAGTTTGTTGTGCCAATTATTTTGTCACCAGGTACTAAGCCTAATACCCCTTAGTAATTTTTTCTGCTCCTCTCCCGCCTCCCACACTCCACCTTCAAGTAAACCCCAGTGTCTGCTGCTCCCTTTTTTGTGTTCATGAGTTCTCATCTGTTGAGAGTTTCTACCTGGCTCTAAAACATCGCATTTCACCAGTGCTATATCTGGGGGCCTAATGGATAGCAAGAATAAAACATCTCAAAGGAAAAGGCCACCTCTTGATGTTTGAAACAAAGAGCTCAATGGATGCCTGTTGAAGGCATTGTTGAAAGTACATGAGTAGGCATGTGCTATTCTGCATGTTTATCCCTCCACCGCCACCAAATCCATTTATTGAAACAGAATCTCCAATGTGATGCTAGTAAGTGGGACCTTTGAGGGGGATGACTAGGTCATGAGAGTTAAGTTCTTGCAAATGAGATTGTGCCCTCATAAAAGAGGCCCAAGGAAGCTTGTTCGACCCTTTTACCAGGTGAGGACATGGTGAGAGGGTGCCACCTATGAACCAGAGGGCAGCCCTTGCCGGATACCAAATCTGCAGGTACCTTGATCTTAGACTTACAGCCTTCAGAACTATGAGAAATAAATGTCTATTGTTTAAAAGCCATCAGGTTTGCTGTGGTTTGTCATAGCAGCCTGAGTGGATGAAGAGAGCATGGTATCACCAATCAATACAAATTGCTGATTTTTTTACAGGGGTTTGGGAAACCTGGGGTTCAGGAATTCATGGACTTTCAGAAGGAGGAGTGGTTTGGAGTTGGTTGATCTTTATCCATGAAAATGTCTCTAAAAGTAGAAGTATCTCTTTAGCTGCATAAGTGTCTCTAAAAGTTCCTCACTATTGCTGATTGACCTTCAGAAATGTGGCACTGTTGCCAGTTGGGTGGTTTTCAGAAGCACGGTTATAAAAGCAAGTTGTCAGTGATTGATTAGAACAGATTAAAGCCAAAAAAACAGCAGATATTTTCCTTTTTTGAGTTTAGAATACTGAAAGTTTTCATTCTCAGAGCAGAGAATCTAGAAATGATTTTACTCCTTTTCAAGTTACCGAAGCTAGAATTTTTAAGAAGCTCCTAAGTAGTCAAATTAGGTGTTAGTCCTCATTGAGTCCTTGAATAACAAATTTTTATGCTTTGATTATAGGAGAGCAACATTGCCATGGAAACCAGAGGTATAAGTAATAACATTAGCATATTGTTATAAAAAGTAAAGAATCTACATTAATTACTCTCCTATATACCAGTGATGAATAATAGTAATTTGTCATTAAAAACATAATTACATTAGCACCAAAAACTGCTTAGGCATAAATCCTTTAAAAAATTATGTATAAGATATACATGAGAAAAACTATAAAACTTGATGAAGAAATCAAAAAAGTCTATATAATTGTAGACACATTGCATGTTCATGGAGAGGAAGACTCAAAATTGCTAGGATGTCAGATCTTCCCAACTTGATCGATAGATTCAACACAATCCCAATAAAATCATTTTGTAGATATCAATCTACAAGGGTTAACCATACATAAAAATACTAATTCTCAGCTGGGCACAGTGGCTCACACCTGTAATCCCAGCACTTTGGGAAGCTCAGGTGGGTGGATCACCTGAGCTCGGGAGTTCGAGACCAGCCTGACCAATATGGTGAAACCCTGTCTCTCCTAAATATACAAAAATTAGCCTGGCACTTAAAAAAATCCTATAAAATCATTTTGTAGATATCAATAAACTAATTCTAAGGCTTATGGGAAAAGCAAAAGAACCAGAGAAGTTAACACAATATTGAAAGAAAAGAACAAAGTCATAGGACTGACTATAAGACTTACTATAAAACTACAGTAATCAAGACGGTATGGAAAGGTAAAAGAATAGACAAGTGGATCACGAACAAAATAGACAGCCTAGGAATAGACTCACACAAATACAGTCAACTGATCTTTGACCATAGCAAAGACAATTCAATGGACAAAGGACAATCTTTTCAACAAATGGTGCTAGGACAATTGGACATCCACATGCAAAAAAAAAAAAAAAATATATATATATATATATAAACACAAATCTTATACCTTTCACAAAAAGGAACTCAAACTAGATCACAGACCTAAACGTAAAACACAAAACTTTAAAACTTGTAGAAGATAACACAGGAAAAAACCTAGATGATCTGTGGTTTGATAATGAGTTTTTAAGATACAACACCAAAAATGTCATCTATGAAAAAAAATGACTAGGTTGAACTTTATTTAAATTAAGTTTTTTTACTCTGTGAAAGACAGTGTTAAAAGATTTAAAAGACAGATAGAGGGCTGGGAAAAGATATCTGCAAAACACATATCTGATAAAGGACTTAATTTAAAACATAAAACATTAAAACTCAACAATAGGAAAAACAACTCCATTTTTTAAAATGCCAGGCTAATTTTTGTATTTTTAGTAGAGACAGGGTTTCACCATATTGATCAGGCTGGTCTTGAGCTCCTGAGCTCAGGTGATACACCTGCCTCAGCCTCCCAAAGTGCTGGGATTACAAGTGTAAGCCACTGTGCCCAGCTGAGAATTAGTATTTTTATGTATGGTCTAGCCATATTTTGTTTATGTCATAATACAATGGATTTGTGGAGAACAGATTCCATGAGTTTGTTTTGAACTCTAACAGGTATTTTTAGATCATGATCTCAACAGTACTCTTTCAAAATAGCATTCATCTTTTGTACAAAGAACTTGAAATGTAAATACTGTGTTTGTGCTGTAAGAGTTGTGTATTTCAAAAACTAAAATCTCATAAAAAGTTAAATTTTTGCCTGACCAAAAAAAAAAAAAAAATGGGCAGAAGATCTGAACAGACGTCTCACCAAAGAAGACATACAGATGGCAAATAAGCATATGAAAAGATGCCTAACATTGTAGGTCCATAGAGAAGTGCAAATTAAAATCACAATGACATATCACTACACACCTATTAGTATGGCCAAAATCTAGATCACAGACAATACCAAATGCTGGGGAGGATATGGAACAACAGTAACTCTCATTCATTGCTGAAGGGATTTCAAAATGGTATAGCCACTTTGGAAGACTATCTGGGAGTTTCTTACAAAGTTTTATGTAGTTTCACCATACAATCTAGCAATCATGCTCCCTGGTGTTTAGCCAATTGAGCTAAAAATGTATGACCACACAAAAACATGCACATGGATGTTTGTAGCAGCTTTATTTGTAACTGCCAAAACTTGGAAGCAACCAAGATTTCCTTCAAAAGGTGAATGCATAAAGAAATTTGGTTATAGCAATACATTGGAATATTATTCAGCAATGAAAAGAAATGAATTATTACTCCAAGAAAAGAGGTGATGGAATCTTAAATGTATATTTCTAAGTGAAAGATGTCATTCTGAAAGGGCTAATATTGTATGAATCTAACTATGCGATATGGAAAAGAAAAGATTACGGAGATTGTAAAAAGGTTAGTGGTTGCCAGGGGCTTGGCAGAAGTACTAAAAGGATAGATAAGTGAAGCATGGGATTTTTAGGGTAATGAAACTATTCTGTATGACATTGTAATGGTGGATACACGACATTATGCACTTACCAAAATTCATGGCACTGCACAACACAGTGAACCCTAATGTAAACAATGGCCTTTGTTAAAAATAATGTGTTAAAAATAATGTATCAAAAATGATTCATCAACTGTAACAAATGTGCCACACTAATGCAAGATGTCAAACTGGGTGGGAGGGGTAGAGTGTGGGAAAAACTTCTGCTCGATTTTTCTGTAAACCTAAAATTACTCTTAAAAAGAAAGCAAAATTAGTTTAAAAACAAGTGAAGAATCTGACTTGACTTCTTGCCCAAGTGGAAGTCATCCTATGCCTACAAGGAAATAAGCTACATGAGTCAAAGAGTTAATGAAGTGTAAGTCAAGACAAAATGTTTCTCAGGAAGCAGATTTAGATTTGCTCATATGGTCAAAACAGAGTATATTTATATTTTATAATTTTTTAAAAAGCCAGTAGGACTCTGAGGATACATGGCTTACCCTTGGTTCTCCTGCATTTTCAGATGTCTTTCAGCACATCAACAAACCACTTCACTCTAAATATCATTGACTTACTTTCCTAGGTCTAGGTAGGAGTATGAGTTGAATGTAAAACACAGCTTGTACTACAATAATATATGAAGCAGCCTTGGGCATAGAGTGCTGTGATACCCTGTCAAAGAGATGGGAAAAGCAGAAGCAAGTGTAAGATTGAGGCTAGGGATGAAATAACTGGGGAGAGAAGACACTAGTCCAAATAATAAAGTCCCAATAGTACAAGAAAATGGAGACCGAGCTAAATATTGATAAACAAGTCGTAGAATCATGTATCAGGCATTGTATGGAGACATAGGCATATTAATGACAGAGGTGGTCAAGTTAGGTGGAGACCAGAAATCAAGCACCATTCAGGGAGAGCCCTACTGAGAAAGGCAAAGGAGTTGGGGGCTCTAATCCTACAGACTAGAGTTCTAAGGACATGCTCAAGTTTCATTAGCTAAGACCTTGAGTAGAAACTAGTTGCCATGGCTCTGGCAGCATGTCTATCACATGCAGGGGGAATGGAGGCTCTAGATCTAGGCTTATCCCCTGCTAGGGCTCTGCTCCTCCACTGGATATTTTCTGGACATTCCAGACCATACTCTGGTGGGGGTAAAAATAAAACCCGCAATACCCTGTAATATTTCCTTCTCACTAGTTTCAAAGTTAAGTGGAGCCCAGTAACAGACCTCTAGTAGGTCCTGCTAGTCTGAGCAGAGGTATCATTTTCTGAAATACTTGACAAAAAGAGTATATTCTGAAGTGTTAAATTCCTTGCCAAAGAAGCTATGACTTTGTGGGACTTCCCTGTGGGCAGCAGTTAAGCCCGGGAGCACTGGGAGAGATGGTGCCGCAAAGGCTAGAGGGCCACAAGAGAGGAGAGTAACACCTCTTTCATGTCATTCCTTGCAAAATACATTTGGAATTGTTTGCGGACATCACAACTCTATTTCCCCTGGAACCTGGCCAGATCACTTCCTCTATTTCCCCTGGAACCTGGCCAGATCACTTCCGTGTCCTTTGTTCTTCTGAAGCCTGATACCCAACTGTCAAACCCCATTCAGGGAGGGGAGCTCAAGGTAAAATATAAACAAGAACTGAAAGGAGAGTACGCATGTGTGTTTCTCATAAAACATGCATCCTTAACTGAATAGGGTGATATCTTATTAGTACAACTCACACTTGATAACTTAAAGATATCTCCTCCTGATCCAGATTATGTCCCTGGCTTTCAGAGTAAAATAAATAAAGAAACAAAGCATAGGGTATAGCTACACTGAAAGGAGGAGGGAAAAGAGGGAGAAAGAAATGAAGAGGGAATTCAAATGGTTTCCTAGGCATGGCCAGTTAATCAGCATCCTCTGGTTAGAGACATTCCCACAATGCTGCTGCTCCCATGCATCCTTACAGAGATGTCAACTCAAGTGAGCTTAATCAAATAAAAATATATGGGATACTTATTATATACTGAAAGCTGCTAATATATTAAGGGCCAGAGAGGACACCAAGAGGTAGAAGGCAGAGTCCTGAGGAAAGCTTATGACTTAATCGTAGAGACAAGATAAACAACCACAAAACATGTATGAATTGTTAAAGGACAGTGCATGATTAAGTGCAAAAAGATGGGCCTTGATGACCAGTGTCAATTATATCTGTCAAGAGACATTTTAGGGAACTATAGCAAAGAAACAAAATTAAACAAGATCTGAATTATCTTTTCTTGTACCCTAAGTGGTATATTTTTGCCTCTATCCTGTATGACCGTATGTATAATTTTGTCAGGTGCCAGAAACTAGAAAATCTCCCCTCTGTTGACAGATACCGTTTACCTGGAAAACAAAATGTCAGAGATTCAAAGGACATGAGCTCTAGCTGGCTCTTGCCTTCATTATGAATTCTCCCTTGGGCAAAATGTATAAAAGGGCGTATCACTTACATATCTGAACCATAATGAAATTGCATGTTTTGAGAAGGTCAGAATGCCAGAACTTGTGATTATATTAGTCAGGATTCCCTAGAGGGACAAAACTAATAGGATATATAGTTCTGTCCCTCTAGGGAACCCTAATATAGGGTTTATCTATATCTATATCTATATATACATACACACACACACACACACACATATATGCATTCTGAACAAAGACCTTTTCAAAACATGCAATTTCATTATGTTTCAGATATGTAAGTGATGTGCTCTTTTATACCTTTTGCCCAAGGGAGAATTCATAATGAAGACAAGAGCCAGCTAGAGCACATGCCCTTTGAATCTCTGACATTCTCTTTTCCAGGTAAACTGTATCTGTCAACAGACGGGAGATTTTCTAGTTCTTGGCACCCGACAAAATTATACATGCCTGTCATACAGGGTAGAGGCAAAAATACATCACATAATTCAGGTCTTGTTTAATTTTGTTCCTTTGCTATAGTTCCCTAAAATGTCTCTTGACAGATGTAATATATATAGAGAGAGGAGTTTATGAAGTATTAACTTACATGATCACAAATTCCCACAACTGGCTGTCTGCAAGCTTGAGGAGCAAGGAGAGCCAGTCCAAATCTCAAAACTGAAGAACTTGGAGTTCAGTGTTTGAGGGCAGGAAGCATCTAGCACAGGAGAAAGATGTAGGCTGGGAGGCTAGCCAATCTTCCCTCTTCATGTTTTTCTTCCTGCTTTATATTTGCTGGCAGTTGATTAGATTGTGCCCACCAGATTAAGGGCGGGTCTCTTTCCCAGCCCACTGACTCAAATGTTAATTTCCTTTGGCAACACCCTCACAGACACATCCAGGATCAATACTTTGCATCCTTCAATCCAACTGAGTTGACACTCAGTATTAACTATCACAGTGACTATTATGTTAAACTCATATTTTTAAAAAATCAGCAACCTTAAAGTCTTTGCAGAAAATCAAAATTAGATGATAAGTATAATTACATTATTAAGCCCTTGAAAAATGTTATAAACAATGGCATTCTAACAAAACCCAACCCATACCCAGAAGTTTACTAAGGTAAGATTTCTTGGCTTCAGGGTCTTCAATTTTCAAAGAATTTCTTTTTGAGTTATAAAGTCTGACCTAGCTCAGTGTTTTAGGTCAACAGCTGCTCAAAAAGCCAAATGTAACGATTGAAGTGGTATTAGAGAGATTACAGTTTTTAGCTTACAGCTACTCATTCATTTTGGCTTTACTAAAGTGTCTGCCTTTGACTTAGAATGTATTTCTCTTGGTTGACTGCCTGTTAACTCTAAGCTCTTTCCAAAGAAGCTGGAATTCCCCTGCAGGAATTCTCAAGAGGCAGAAAGTAATATTTGGTATGCTATTAACACACCCAGTTTGCGAAATATGACCTTTCAAACCCAAATCTTGAAGGTTGATCTCTTCAGTGGTTTATCAAAAATGAATTATCAAAAAAAATCAAGGACAATGATTAATTTGAAAGTTACAGGTTTAAAGTCAATCCTTAACATATTTTTGTTATTTTTATTGCTGTAGTCGTAGGTATTTGTAATATATTGAAGATTATTTAATTCTTTATTTAAAAGTAAATTATACTACCCCAGGCCCCATCTTTGCTAATGTCCCCAAATGTCTCACTCCTTTGCTCCCTCTAATCAGCCCACACCCCTGTTGGGGTCTGACCTGCAGACCTTGACCAGTGATGAATGAACAAATTCACTCAAACACAAATCTCCAGTGAAAGAGTGGGCTAGGGTGTTTGTGGCCACTCACAGACACTCCTGAGAGAGATAGCAGCCATGGCCCTGACCAGCTGGCACTCAGGTCATTTATTCAGTATACATTTAATAACAGAGGCTCTGAGTCAACACACTTATTAATAATGATTAAAGGCCGGGTTCCAAGACCTAAAGCAAACACCATTTGTGGGTGATAAATCTGGTTACCCTCCCCCCAAGAAAACCATATGGCCTGTGAAAGATTAAAGGTTCATTTTAGGACCACATAAGTAAACAAGTTATTCAGATAAACCTCCCTTACATTCCTTTGTTATTTACTCTTGCGATTATCTCAAAGAGGATTAGGCTGCCTTCAGCCATAATTCTATTCTGAGCCTTTTACGAAAACTTCCAGCATTCCAAGAAGGTTTGCAATTATTCTGTAATGTTTATAATTTTGTCAACCACCCTCATCAATCCCCCCACACACCCCCTAACAAACTTCTACCTATGATTCAAGATTTAGCTGGAAACTTCACCTCCTTTGGAAAGCCTCCCTAGTCCCTCAGGCAAATTAGGCATTATTACCTTTGGAGTCATCTGACATTTTGCATATGACTCCATTTTAACAATTATAATGTTGCATTTTATTTGTACATTTTCTGCTAGGCTTCGTTGAAGGAAATAACTGTTCTTACTCACTTTTGCTTTCCACTACCTAGTAAATAATCAACACAGAGCAGGTATTCAAAAAATATTGTTAAAGGAATGAATAAATGAAAATTCTTAAATATCCTCTTATACTTAGATATAATCAAGATATTTAACATGCTACCCAGTCCATAGCATTTTGGAAGCAAAAATGAATCAGATAATCCTATATCCACAAATTTAATCATTTATTCTTCTATTCTTTCAACAAATATTTTAGTGCCCAATATCTGCCAAGCACAACTGTAGGGGCTAAAGATATAGAAAAAAAGTATTTGTTTTGCTTTTGATTTTTAAGTTCACATTTAAATTGTTTTATTTGTTTAAATATTTGAGAAATGTGTCATTTACTGTCAAGCAATACCTAAGCAGTGCCATGGTAGCAGCTGCAAAGTTGGCTTCCACGCTTCTACAAATTCAGCTGATAGAAAAGCAATTAGTCCAGATAGATTTAGACAGTTATTACTTTCAGCAATAATAACATCTTGGCACCATTTTTCCCCAAGCTCCAGTTTCCACAGGTTGATGTCACGAGGTCAGGTATTGCCAGCACACATGGTGGGGATACATTATAGGAGAACCCTGAGCCTGACAGGCTGATTTTAGATAGGGGCTATTAGAAAATGTGCCTATCCTCTCCTCTGCAGAAATGTATTATTTCTTTTTCCTGAAATACAAGCAACTCTTTCTGTGAAAAGGAAAGTATCTCTATCTTTTATGTAGGAATGTAAGTAAATTTGCTACAGAGGGAGTCACTTCTCTATCTTTCAAAGGCCATTTATTTATCCAAACCTTCCTAAAAAGATAGTCTTGGAACATTTGGCTAATAATGTCTAGACATGTAGAAATTTGAGAGATTTATGGAGAATGGTCTTTCAACAGTCATTTATAGCATATTATAAATATTTATGTTTTAAAATAAAATTGTTATATACCTCTTTTAACTGTACAAATAGTATCTAAATACCATAACAATGTAATACCCACTGTTATTCATCTAAAAATTATATAAACAAACTCTTATAACAGAGATTTTAATTTTTTTTCTACTGGAATTTATATTTCCATTCTACTTTCAACACATAATTTAACCCCTATAATTTTTTTTACCTGAAAATATTTTATTAATGATTCTATCATGTTTATTTATAATTGAAAATTTTTGTTATTATGTGTTACCATAAAATTATAAGGGTTAAAATTTAATGCATTTAAAATTAAAATTACATTGGAAATGCATTTTTTATGTGACGAATGAGGCTTTAAAATTTAGCTTACATATTCTATCCACTGGTGAGTATCATCCACTACCAGGACAAAACAGGTTCAAGATCAGTTCTATTCTATTTTTTTGGTAGAAAAGTGCTGAAAAACTTTATGTATATAAAAATTAAAGTAAATCAGAAGAATTTTATGCTGGAAATTATACACTAATCTGTCATCCAAAACAGTTTTAATGATCTATCAGCTCATAATTATTCAAAAGGAAAGAATTGGAAACCATATGACTTACTAAAGGGTTTATTTTAGCCATTATTTTTAAAAATTTATTAGAAGTACATCTATATAACAAAGAAAGGTTTGTCCCTTGCCCATCTTCTGGAAGATAACCTCTGTGCCCTTGGAATATCCTGCCTGGTAAGGGTGTCTCTGTTTTCCTGGAAGCCTTGAGCCACTCCAGATGATGTATGCTAATAATGGGGCTTATGGTGAGGCCTTGAGCCATGCAACACCAGCTTGACCTCTGAAGGGGTTAAAGACTAAGGTCAGCCATGCAGGCATTCAACTTTGCCTGTGTGTCTGAGCCCCAGCAAACACCCTGGACACCAAAGTTCAAGTGAACTTCTCGGGTTGGTAACAATCTGTGCATGTTTTCAGTCATCATTGCTGAAAAATTAAATTTGTCCATATGACTTCACTGAAAAAGGTCAACAGGCAGGTGGTGCTTGGTGTCTCCTGGACTTGACTTTATGTGCCTTTTTCTGTTGCTTATTTTAATCAGTATCCTTTCACTCTATTAAGTCATGACTTTAATAAATCAGGAGCATAACAGCTTTTTTTAGTATGTGAGTATTTTGAGTATGTTGAGTATTTGAATGATCTTGGAGACAAAGTGAAGCTATTTCCCCTACGAATTAAATAGCTTCTCATGAAACTATTACACATTAACTGAACTCTGATATCTGTTCCCTTTTAGCACCAATCAGATGCAGGTAAAATATCTTCCTTTCTGAGTGCTAAGTATGCAACTAAGGTAGAAACCAAGACCTCAGAGTATGAAAGTGCTCACCAAGCTTTTCCTCATTCCTGAGAATTGTGAAAGTGGCAAGGGCACTGACAAGAGACCTTGTATTGCCGAATTGTGTTTCCAAGAATTTTACAATCTTATTTTCCTGTTTATGAGTTAGATAGGTACATAAGGTGTGTAGCCTTGCCATGAGTTTGTCTTCTAGATGAAAGGAAATGCTGCTATCACTATTTTGTTGTTTTTTTTTTTTGATGGAGTGTTGCTCTAGTCACCCAGGGTGAAGTACAATGATGTGATCTCCGCTCACTGCAACCTCC
>CAUYLG010025612.1:0-135018 GCA_963573385.1 Cacajao melanocephalus
GAAGTTCTCGTGATGTGTTTTTCAACTCCATCAAGTCATTTATATTCTTCCCTAAGCTGTTTATTCTAGTTAACATCTATCTAACCTTTTTTCAAGGTTCTTAGTTTCTTTGTATTGGGTTAGCACATGTTCTTTTAGCTCTGAGAAGTTTGTTATTACCCACCTTCTGAAGCCTGTTTCTGTCAATTCATCAGATTCATTCTCCATCCATCTTTGATCCCTAGCTGGTGAGGAGTTGTGATCCCTTGGAGGAGGAGAGGCTTTCTGGTTTTTGGTGTTTTCATCCTTTTTGCACTGGTTTCTTCCCATCTTAGTGGTTTTATCTACCTGTCGTCTTTGTAGTTGGTGACTTTTGGATGGGGTCTCTGAGTGGACGTCCTTTTTGTTGATGATGAAGCTATTTCTTTCTGCTTCTTAGTTTTCCTTCTAATAGTCAGGATCCTCTGCTACAGGACTGCTGGAGGTCCACTCCATACCTTGCTCGCCTGGGAATCACCCGCGGGGGCTGCAGAACAGCAAGGGTTGCCGCTGGTTTCTTCCTCTGCTATCCCCGTTCCAGAAGGGTACCCGCCAGATCTTGGCCTGAGTTCTCCTTTATGAGGTGTCTCTTTGGGTATAGAGGGGTCGGGAGGTTGCTTGAGGAGACAGTCTGTCCCTTATAGGAGCTCAAGTGCTGTGCTGGGAGCTCCTTGGTTCCGTGCAGAGCTGCTGGGCAGGTACTTTTAAGTCTGCTGCAGTGGAACTCATAACTGCCTCTTTTCTCAGGTGCTCTGTCCTAGGAAGGTCGGCTTTATTTATAAGTTCCTGTCATGCTGCTGCCTTGTTTCAGAGATGCCCTACCCCGCATGGAGTAGTCTAGTCACAGTCTGCCAGCAGAGGCATTGCTGAGCTGCCTCAGGCTCTGCCCAGCTGCTGTGTGAACTGCCTGGGCGGTGGTGGTTGCCTTTCCCCGCCCTGAGGTGGACCGTCCTGGGTCCAGCTGTGCTTGCTGTAAAACTCTCAATCCAGAGCATTTCAGATTGCTTGTTTTGTGGGGGTGGTACCCGCCGAGCCAGATCACCTGGCTCCCGGTCTCAGCCCCTCCCTTTCAGTTGAATGGGCGGCTCTGTCTTCCTGGTGTTCCAGGTGCCAGTCAAAACGGCCGCCCAGATCTGTGTGAGTTTCTGTGCCGAGACTGCACGAGCTGAAACCGCTGCGCTGAAAACTTGTGGCACTTTTCCGCTGGGAATCTCCTGGTCTGTGGGCAGTGAAAACTTGTTTGGAAATGCAGTGAGCACTCACCCGCTGTGCTGTTCTTGCTGGGAGCTGCGCTTCAGAGCTGTTCCTATTTGGCTGTCTTGGATCGAGATTCTCTGTGCTGTGTTTTCTCATCCCTGTCGTTGTATCCGGAGGCCATAGCCAGGAGAGTGCCTGTCCTGAGACATCAATGCCCCTGCAAGGGACAGTGCCGCTGACCTGCCTTTGCACCGGGAAATGTTGATTCTCACACTGCCCCATTTGGGTGGGAGTTTGGGTAAGAGACAGATTCTCTCTCTCTCTCCACCCCTCTGTGTGTGTGTGTGTGCATGCATGTCTTTGTGTATTTACATGTGTGAGTAGGAGGGGCCAAGTAATAATTTCCAATTATTTTCCTGAATTATACACTTTTCTCCTAGAAACAAGGGTAATTAAACAACAGTTTCAATGTGTGAAGCTGAAACACATTTGCAACAGTAAGGTTTCCTGTAACTGTGGGTTTTTCCTATGATTTCAACTCCAATATGAGTTATGGTTAAGGGTTTCTAGGGGTTAGCTTGGGAATGTAGTGAGCACTTTAATATGGTTACCTACTTTGGGATAATGTTCCATGTTTCAAGCAATTTAGGAACTCTCAGTACACAGCCATGTGTGAGATGGGGCAGCCTGTATGTCTGTCAACTCTGCCAGGACACCTAACTCAACCGTGGCCCAGAATCAGCATCAACCAACACTGATTTGATTAAACTATAATAGAGGGTCCTCAGTTTGTAGCTTGGTAAGTCTCCCTATGTCTTCGAACGGTAGAGTGACCTAAAGAAGGGAGCTGCTTCTTTGTAGACAGGGGCTTTGTGCTCTATTCTCTCCAGAATTACAGGAGCTGCTCAGGCATTTCCAAGCCCCTGTCTAGTGATTCTCATAAGGCACCTGGTTCCAGGGCAGCCATTCCCCGAGAGGTGGCTGGAATATCCTGTAGAGGCTTCTATTATGTCTGCTTCAGCGATGCTACTCAGCAGGGTAGGCAGCTGGACTCCATGTCACAGTGTCTTAGAAAACTCAGTCCCCACCGCCTTTGCTTGATTCAATTGTGTGATAGGGCCAGACCAGCAAATTCCCCTGGCCTCCTGTTCACACTTGAGTTGTGCTTTTCTTGAAGTGTTCACTGAGCAGCCCTTGCCAGCGGTGCCTCCCTGCCCTGTTGCTCCTTACACGCCTCACCACATGATGGGAAGAAACAAGTGGAAGACGTGGGAGGAGGCACTGGCACGTGATCAGAAGCTCCAGGTCACACTCTTCATTCTCTTCCCCAGGCAGTTTTAAAAAACAATTTAAAAATAAGTTCTATGGGCCGGGTGTGGTGGCTCAAGCCTGTAATCCCCGCACTTTGGGAGGTCAAGGCAGGTGGATCACGAGGTCAGGAGTTCGAGACCAGCCTGGCCAACATGGTGAAACCCCGTCTCTACTAAAAATACAAAAATTAGGCTTGGTGGTGGGCACCTGTAATCCCAGCTACTCAGGAGGCTGAGGCAGGAGAATCACTTGAACGCGGGAGGTGGAGGTTGCAGTGAGCCAAGACCATGCCATTACACTCCAGCCTGGGCAACAGAGCGAGATTCCATCTCAAAAAATTAAAATAAATGAATAAATAAGGCCTATTGTATCAGGAAGACCTGGATGTGTCTGGCTAAGCCAACTCTGGAATATTAGAGAATGGATAAACATGTGCCAGAAACAGAAATAAAGAGCATTTGATAACTCACCCTATGAACACATGCCCACCTGCTTGGGGCCCTGAAGCTATTTGGGACTAATGCAGCCTCCCAGGGTTGAGTTAGTGCATGGCCTCTCAGCCTCTGCACTGCTGACATCTCAGGCCAGATAGTTCTTTCTTGTGGGGTGGGGTTGCTGTCTTGTGTACTGTAAGGTGCTTAGCAGTATCTCTGGTCTTGACCTGCTAGGTGACAGTAGCCCCTTTTCCGGTTGTGACATTCAAATCTGTTTCCAGACATTGCCAAATGTCCCCTGTGGTTGAAATCACCCCTGGTTGAGAATCTCCATTACAGCAGTCCAGGTATCCCTTATGTGTCTCATTCTCCTGGACCTTCAGAGTTAAAGCAACATAAATTTTGGTGCACATTACATGAAAAACTAGTTCCCCAGGATGCTTATAGTTCCTGCATAGAAAAAGTGCTCTGTGATCAAGTAAATTTGGAGAACTCTGTGTTTCATGGTCCAACATGCTGAGGAAATGCAACCTGATGTATAATAAATCTTTCCTTCATGGAGAGTCAAAATGCATTAGGATATTGGAGACTGTAAGATGTCTGACAGTGAGAAATCATGTTCAACACTGTCTGACCCAGATTTTGCTTTTTCTTGGCCAAAAATGACTTTAGATTTCTCTCTTAAAAGCCAGGCACCCCAAACCATTTGAGCCAATCTCTCTCAGTCCCAAGTCCTAAAATCCCAAGGAAAAACCTCATTGGCCCAGCATAGATCAACTGTTTCAGGATTTCCAGACTAATCAATGGTTTCATGGTCATTAAACTGCCTGCTCCTGTTGCAATTAAGAGATTATATCAGCTGAGCGCAGAGACTCAAGGCCTGTAATCCCAACACTATGGGAGGCCGAGCGGGGCAGATCATGAGGTAAAAAGTTTGAGACCAACCTGACCAACATGGTGAAACCCCATCTCTACTAAAAATACAAAATTAGCTGGCTAGGGTGGCTCCCGCCTGTAATCCCAGCTACTCAGGAGGCTGAGGCAGGAGAATTGCTTGAACCCAAGAGGTGGAGGTTGCAGTGAGTCGAGATTGTGCCACTACACTCCAGGCTGAGCAACAGAGCAAGACTCTATCTCAAAAGAAAAAAAAAGAGAGAGATTATATCACTGGTGGGTGTGTGAGGCATAAAGTGTTGTTCCGCAAAGAATGGATATACTAACCAGACGAAACAACAGATGCCTCGTTAATAGTAATTTAGTGCTGATTTCCTTTCAAAGTTCTTTTTTCTTTCTTTATGCTTTTTCGAAATGCCTGAGCAGCTTCATCATCTTGATTCGTGTTCAGATTTCTTGGAAGCTGGTGGCAACTAGCCTAAATTGCTGCAAAAGTTACAAGGACATGGAAACATTTCTTAAATTCTGGAATTAAAAGATACAGTTTGTTTTGTCAATATTTCCATGGATTGGGCTACTGTAGGAGTCACTGTAACTGGTGGGGGTGAAGTTGGCTGTGGATACAGCTCCAGAGCTTTCACTATTTTGTATTCCAGGTAGTTGTCCCTTTGCTGCCATTGATAGGTTTGCTTCCATGAATCAGCAGGTGAAAAATATAGTCTTTGAAGAGGTGAAGCAGCCCTGAGCAGACCCGGGGCACCATGATCAGCTTACTCAATTTCTATTCTGAGCAAGGAATGCCATTACTTTAAATACTGTGTTCTGGTTGCTAAGGAAACCAAATAAGTGGGTTGCTAACACAATCTTAGATCTTTCTATGAAGATTAAAGCACTTTGCACTAGCTAAAGAGCAGATGGGAGAGTCATAGATGGAACCCACATTTCTCATTACTTGGGGGGAGGGTTAGGCCAGGGAAAAGATGGAGAGTTTTTCGTTCATGGGAAGAAGATAAAATTTGTAGTTCTTGGCTGTTTAACAAATAGTAGTTATTTGGTAAATCAATTAAGATAGGGGTTTAAGTCTGGCTTCCAGTTCCATTTCCAATACTAATTTTTTAAAATGTGTGCCAATTTATTGAAGTCCATGCAAAATCTGGGGAGTCAGTTATGGGACAGAAAGTAGTTACATTTTAGTTGGCCCATTCCTTTTGGTTATTCTTACGAATATTTTAAGTACATAAAAAGCTCTACACAATTAAGGAAAAGTAGTGTTGATTAAAGCACAGCATGGGCTAAAAAAAATGCAAAGCTGTCAGTCTTGCTTTGTTACTTTCATAGCCTCTCTACTTTCTGCACACCTGCTCCACTCTGCTTTCTCTGGCCTCTAGTTCAAATTTTGGGGTGGGAAGAACTAAGGTGATCAGCTTACTTGCCATGACCTATTCTGGGGACAGGACCTATTCAGGTCACCTTGAGGGTGCTGGCAGTCTTTGACTATGGATAGCCTTAGGGAAGTGTCCAGCTCACATCCAACTGATGACCATCTTTAACCAAAGAATGGCCTCACTGTTTCTCTAAGGAGCCAAGTTCTGATTCATCCAATAGCACTGTAAAAGCATCCAGGCTTGCTTCTGGTGGTGCTCCTTCCATCCATCTGCATGCCCTCTACCACTGGACAGAGCTTAATATGTTTTTAAATACGTAAAACCACAACAAATGTATCATCTCTGGAGATAAAAGAACTGGGGGAGAGGTAGAGGGAATCATATGAGTGTAAAATGTTGTTGGACATCATCTCAATTTTAGAGGTTGGCGAACCTTTTCTGTAAAGGCCTGGAGAATAAATATCTCAGGCTTTGCAGGCCATATTGTCTCTCACCTCTGCATCGTAGCACTGAAGCAACCATAGACAATATGTAAATGATGTGTGGCTATGTTCTAACAAAACTTCATTTACAAAAAGAGGCTGCTGGGCAGAGTTGGCCCAGCAGGTTAGAAGGTAATAGTTTCCTGATCACCTTATCTAAAAGATTACATCATTTAATTGGTACACTTTATTAGGAAAAGAGAGAAATTTAAAGAAATAGTTTTATCCTTCTTGGTCATCATGGTAATTGAGTATCTGTAAAACAGGAACATGTTACAGCTCACCCCTGAGCTGTAAGAAGCTCACCATTTTCCTTACAATATTGGCTTTAAGAAGGGAGGAGCAAGGAAAAAGACCAATGAGAGGGATGATGACCTCTAATATTTCAGTGATTGAGAAGCTAATATTTTAAAAGTTCTGTTCCATTGGTCTATATGTCTGTTTTGGTACCATGCTGTTTTGATTACTGTAGCCTTATAGTATAGTTAGAAGTCAGGTAGCATGATGCCTCCAGCTTTTCTTTTCTTTTTTTTGTTTAGGATTGTCTTGGCTATGAGGGTTCTTTTTTGGTTCCATGTGAAATTTAAAGTTTTTCTAATTCTGTGAAAACAGTCAGTGGTAGCTTGATGGGGATAGCATTGAATCTATAAATTACTTTGGGCAGTATGGCCATTTTCACAATATTGATTCTTCCTGACCATGAGCATGGAATGTTTTTCCATCTGTTTGTGTCCTCTTATTTCCTTGAGCAGTGGTTTGTAGTTCTCCTTGAAGAGGTCCTTCATATCCCTTGTTAGTTGTATTGCTAGGTATTTTATTCTCTTTGTAGCAATTGTGAATGGGAGTTCACTCATGATTTGGCTGTCTGCTATTGGTGTATAGAAATGCTGATGATTCTTGCACATTGATTTTTTCGTCAAAGGCCTTCTCTGCATCTATTTTCATGTGGTTTTTGTCTTTGGTTCTGTTTATGTGATGGATTACATTCATTGCTTTGCATATGTTGAACCAGCCTTGCATCTCAGGGATGAAGCCAACTTGATTGTGATGGATAGACTTGTAGAGGGGTGGGAGGCTAGGGGAGGGATAGCATTAGGAGAAACACCTAATGTAGACGATGGGGTGATGGATGCAGCAAACCACCATGGCATATGTATACCTATATAACCTGCACATTCTGCACGTGTACCCCAGAACTTTAATAGTAGTGAAAGTATTAATATTACATGTAGCTCTTGACTGTTTTCAGGTGCAATGCATACCCTCTTCTGGTCAGGAGAAAAACTGATCACTATTGGAAAAAAATTAGGGAGTGGTACATGTAGTGGCTAAAAAAATATCCGATACAACCGATGAGGCATCCCTCTTTCTGTTTGTGATCACCAAAAAGATCCATTTCTTTGTTATGAAAATTAGTATCGTATTTTCTGGCAGATCAATCTACTCTTTTTCAGATTCTCTCCATTTCACTGTGACATAGTGACAAGGTCTGGGACTATTTAGATAGATAGTGATCGGGTGAGGTCCAATCTTGAATCCCTAAGGCCATCTTCAGTCCCCATGTTCCACATTCCAAAAGACACCTGGAGGTGAAGGAACCATGTTTGGTTTCCACACCCTGTGCACTTTGTGCCAGGATATGACAAAGTACAGTGACTGGGGCATGGACTTTGGCATGGGGCTGAGTTAATATCTCCATGACTCTTCCATCATCTGAAAAGTGAGAAATAGTAACCAGAATCTACTTTACAGGATTGTCGTGAGGATTATTAAATCAGTTAATACTGAGAAAAGACTTAGAACAGTGCCCAGCACACAGAAACTAATATAAAAAAAATGAAGGAATCTATAGAAGCCTTCTCCTAAAACCAGGATGGTCTCTGGCTAAATGCCTGGACCCATGCCAGCAATCACACCAACCATCCCAGATGAAATTTTTATTCATCACTCCTTAGTGCTTGCTGATTTTTACAACCTTCTTTGGCAACCCCATGTGACCACCAATCGATACTTGAGCTGGACTCTCTTTTTCTTTTACATGTGGGGAAGGTCATGAATTCTTTTAAGTATCTATTGTGAAATGACAGACTTCATTTCAATGATCATTTTATTAGTACAGAGGAATCCCCACTAGTATTTACATAGTGCAAAAAAGCTGTTATTACCCCCCAAATGTGATATAACAATTATCCTTCATACAGCAAAAGACGAAAATCCCTTCATGTTATAACTCACACTGATTTTGCTAGTTTTTTATTAGAGCATTACAATTAAGACATTAATATAAACTTATGTGGTATATTTAGAAATTAAATTAAAAATAATACAAATACTTTTAAGATGTGATGTGCCAACAAAGTTTAAATTTTTATCATTAATTACGATTCAGATTTCAAGTTAGGAAAACAGTTTGGTTGATTCTGTGATGTATGTAAAGGTTCGAAGGGATGAAAGAGGAGGAAGATGTCTAAATAAATAATTTCACAGAAATTTTTTTAAAGCAACAAAAAAAGGTTCTAAATGGGTTAATGTTCTAACCTGTTGGCCCAACATACAGAAAATACATGACAAGGGTGTTTTTTTAAGCAAACAGCAGCTTTACAAACAGTAATACTTCTTTATACATATATTAAAGTAACAATGTGTTAAGATTGAACAGTTTTATGTTAAAGAGTTGAAAATGAATGTAGCATTCACTACTCATTTGCACATTTCAATTCCCACCCCACCCTCCTCCCCCAGCTTATTTAGAAATCAGACAAGTACATATTTGGATATTAATTTCTCATTATTTAAACTATGTGAATTCCTTTTGACTAATTCCTTTCCAAATACTGGAATCATATAAAATATCATCTCTGCAAAAACGACCTCCAGTTCAAAGCCTGTAAAAACTTCTCAATGTATAACACGTTATTTTTCCATGTTTAGTCAAAAGAAATATATTACATCATTTACAAACATATTTAAACCAAAAATTAAGCTAATATGGACATCTGCCTTTTGAGAAGTAATCTTCACAGCAAACAAACCTACTAAAGCAGAAATCTAACTTTGGAAGTGTAATTCATATTTTAATTAATATACTTATGTACTGAAATATAAATCTATTATTATTGCCAGTAAAACCACCTCTATACATTAAGAAAAAGAATCATTATGTTTATTCTTGTGATGATGAACCCTTACTCTTTCCACTGAATCTCTTTATAGGTCTTCAAAGAGCCAATCATGCCCACTTCAAAAAATATATAAAAACTTTCCTAATTTCCACAACTCCCCCAAAGCCTGTAATTCAATATACACAAATTCCAAAATTTATTTAAAGGAAACAAGTTATAAAGACATTATTAATATTTATTTAAGCATGCTCTCAAAATGGTAACATTTCCTTTAATAATTCTTGGGTTGTCCTCTAGAGGTGACCTGTCTCATAAAAAGGCTATGGTCCCTTGGATTTGCTGGCAGAAGAGGTACTGCATATGTGAGAGCATTTGCCATACACATAAATAACACTTCTGAAGTCTATAGCAAAATTAAAAGTCACCGGTGTTCTGAAGATTTCCTCAACTTCTCTTTTGATACAAATGTCAAAAATCTAAAATGACAATTCATGTTCAGAAGAGATATAAAATATAAGAAACCTGTGAAAAGCCATCACCTCAAAGTCAAGAGTTATCTGAACCACTGACATCGAGCAAAGGAAATTTACACCATAAAAAGTATGAAAAGTTTTTAAATTCACTTTTAAGACTGTCAGTAGTTCAAAACCTCTATCATTTCTTTAAACCAACAAACACTTCCAAATGTGTAGAGACAGTAAGATCTGCCATGTATAAATCCATGATTGATTACTATTTCAGAGGCTTCATTCCTTATCTGCTGTGTTCCTTTAAGTATTGGATCTTTAGTGCCTAGGAAGTCTAACTGGAAAGCAGTTTAGACGGGACAGGATAAGAATGTCCCCTTTTAGCACAATAATAAAGTTGGTCGACTAACATTTTCTACACAGCAATGCTCCTAAACTTTCACAATTCACAAATACTAAATCATCAACCAAGAATCTAATCTGTCGAGCAATTAAATGCCAGCATTATAAAACATCAAAACTAGCACAGCAGTCCCAATGAGTTCAATAAAGAATCTCCCCAATTCTTCTCCCCTGCCCCTGTCAGGCAAAGCCCTATCCCATATAATCAGGGCAGGGAAAATACCCCTTCTTTCTCAGTTTTGTGCCTGCTTATGCGAGCTTTTCAGCAGAAAACTGGCACACATACACACATGCATGTGCGTGTGTGCGTGTGTGTGTATGAGGGGCAGTTAGGGGTGGTGGGAGTTGGATGGAAGACAAAAAATATGTAGTTTGTCATTCTTCCACCATTATATAAACCTGTAAGGTCACTAAAGTCCAGGAGGTGACTGACTAGAAAATAAAACATTTAGCTCATTAAGTTTAGTGTCTCCTAAGCAGGTATACAAACTCCTAGAGAAGGGCAGAGATAAATAATAGTGAATAGAGAATTAATACCTACGTATCTGTATACTCTAAATCATCTAATAGTTTCAGCACAATTAAAACAACTTTCTCTTATCTTCTAAAACTTCCTTGTCTAAGCCTTGATTATCAGGATACATGTCATAAGCTGTGCAAAGTTCCTTTCCCTGACCTCCTGACAGTAACTATGGTCATTGCTATGTGGAAGGTGCTCAAGGCTAGGTGCAAAATAGTTATTTTTTAAAAGGTGAAACAGTTTTGTACTCAGGACAAGTTTGGATACTCAATCAAATCCATATCTCAAGTCAAGAGGGTCCTGAACCAGAAGCATGCAAGAGAACACACCAGTACAAGACTTTGTTTCTGAAGAGTTTACATGTAAGTGCAGCAGTCATACAATCGGTTACAGTTATTCACCTGTCAAAATGTGCCTAACTTTGTGTAAATAAGTCTATGTACAAGAGCATTCCTGAGGTAAGTAAGAAGCAAATATGAGACAGAACCTGAAAGGTTCTATCATGGGTGACTGTTCACTACTGTAGGCGGTATCTATCACTTTCCAAAAATGAGGCTAGCTAGCTATAATCTATCGTGGTGGCTCCACTGCTAGCCTAAGTTTTGAAGGCTCTGTTTCAGCCCATCCCAACATTAATTAATTACAGTGATCAGTGACTTCTGACATAAATATCTGTGGACCACGTAAAAGCTGCTCAATTTTGTAACATACAACACTGGTGGACTTAGTTACCCTCAGCCATTTATTTAGTTTTCTGACTCCACCCCAGTTCTTTTTTAAAGAAGCCCAAACAACTTTTTGGTCAAATTAAAGGAGGTGGAGTCCTGAAGCAAACACTGGTAACTGCTTCTATACTTAGAACCTTGTTCTTTTAACTTTCAAAATGACTTTAAGCATTTAAAATTGATTTTCGTTAAGATTTGGTCTTCTTTATCATTACTTCCTATTACAAAATAAGCTGAAATAGATCTGAATTTTCTACACAGTTCTTAGACACTTAGATGCTAATTAAAAGCTAAGCTACAGATCATAACAAAACAAGTAAAAGCTACAAAAATATTTGTTGGGAATTAAATACATATATTAAATACTGGACAGTGCAAAATGTTGAGATGAAGCATGAAAGATAATGGCTGCAACCCTTCCACAGCTGGAGATAGAGAGCCGACATTTCCTGAGTTACATAGTTTGGGTTGTATAATTAGAATCAGAGTGCTCTGTGTTGAGTGAGCTGCAGTTGCTGGACTTCTGCTGCCCAGGACTGGCCTGCTGATCAGCAGTCCACGCCTCACTGTCCATCCCTGGCTCCAGCACCTCAGGCGCCTCTGCTTCCTCTTCTCCACTTTGCTCTACATTGTCTTCCTCAGAACCCTTAAGGGTTTTTCCAAGCTGAAGGGTTTCCATAGTTCTCTGGGTCTCTGAGACCCAAGACTCAATTCTACTATTGAGCTGCACTTCTACAGATATGGGTTCATGAGTATAATCTTCCTCCTCCTCCTCATCTTCATCATCATCTTCTTCAAGCATGCCAGGTACAAGAGTGCTGGTGGTGCTGGTGATGGAGGAATTCAAAAGATCTCGGCAACTACCATCCAAAGAGCCAGTCTCTGTACTCTGCTGTGAGGCCCATTCCAGGTCATCTGGCTTCACTTCCTCTTTATCGCTTGCTGTGGATTTCCCCGCACTTGTAGCTGAGGTAGTACTGCCTGTAGCCACCAACGATGGCTGCTTACCAACAGGGGGTGTGTCAAATGGAAGTTTACTGGGTTTTTCAGAAGTGCTGTGCTTACAGGATACCTCTTTCTCATTTTCTGATGTTTCTAGTCCATCTGAAGTTTCCACCATGTTTCTCCAATTTGTTTCTACAAATATCAAGCAGATTTTTTTTAAAAACCAGAATACTGTTTCAAAGTCATACAACGCCTTAAAAACCCTCAAATAAAAAAGATTGGCTTAGAAACTGACTGGAAAAACTGCAAATGTAGTTTATTTAGTACTAGTTTAAATGATTGTGTTACATGTGCGTGTGTGTGTTTCAGATGGGGTCTTGCTCTGTCATTTAGGCTGCAATAGAGTAGCATGATCTTGGCTTACTGCAACCTTGACCTCCTGGTCTCAAGCTATCCTCCTACCCTGAGCTTCCAAAATGCTGGGATTACAGGTGTGAGCCACTGTGCCCAACCTAATTTAAATGTTATAAAGGGGAAATAATTCCCAAAAATGTACATTCAAGATAAAGAAACAGCGAGGTAAAAATAAGTATATTAATGCTTCAGAATGCAAGAGATCTTATACCAACAGGAGTTCACTGGTATTTGTAAATAAAATCCATATATACATCAAAATCAATGAACTGCTTAACTTTTTTGTAGCCTAAAGGTGTACTGGGCTCAAGGGCCCACAACTCAAAGGACAGAGGAGTCAATATGTCCAGCAACAATAGTTCTGATTTCATGTGTTTGTACCATGCTCGCTCAGCAAGTTACTTATCTTTGGCCTGTAATGGAATACGTGTTTCCGATTATAAGCAAAGAATCCATCCATGCATTTCTAACATTTGTGAAAGGTTGTTTTATAATATATGTAGCTTGGCCTACAAAGTAATTTTGGAAGGCAAAAAAAGTATTATACACTACAGGGGTGACAATCTAAATTATTTCTCATGATAGGAAATCAGTTGAAGGCAAAAAAAAAAAGTACCAAGAATCAGTAAAGTAGAGCTCTCCCACCCCTTTTTTTTTTCAGTTTTTTAAGAAAAATCTTATCATATTGATATTACAGCTACTGTCTGCAGTTTATACGTATAATATTCTTATCAAGTTGTAGCAAACCTATTCACATTATGTTCAGTATGGTTACCATCTATCGATTATATATTGATACAGAACATATTTTGGGCACTTCAAGTCAGGATACATTGTTTGGGAAAAAATATCTTTCCTGAAGCTACTTTAGTGTAGAATGAGTCCTTTTGACTCTCATTCTAGCTCATGAAAAAAAAAAAAAATCACCCCCTCCTATATTCTCATTCTCAGCTAATGACATTATCATTTACACAATCTCAAAGCAGAAGAAACCTTATAACAACCCTTGGTCCTATTTTTCTCTTATTAATATTATATCTCTTTAGTCCACTGAATTCATCACTATACTATGCCACTTGCAGCTCAAAAACTACTAAATCTGGTTACCACTGCCATAGCTCAGACCTTCTTTTTCTTGATGTTCATTTGTGATATTTTCCTAACCAGTTTTATGAATTGATTATATCATTGTCTGACAGGCTTTTTATCATCCTAGGATAGAATCCAAAATCTTTGGTGAGGCACAGCAAAGCCCTTCATGATCTGGCCCTTATCTAGCATTCTGGTCCTATTGCATTCTGACCCTGGACCATGGGCCACACACTCCATGCTCAGTGTCATTTAAATTGTCACTGTTCCCTAAAGTTGAAACATAAGCTATACTCTTTCTGCAGGAGATGTGTTTTCCTCCTTTGCCCTTCAGACTCCTATTCATCTTGATACCACTCTTAAATGTCTTCGTGAAGTCTTTCATGACTCCTGAGAGAGGCAATCGCTAACCTGAACTTCCACAGTACTTTTTACACATGCAGTTCAAAAGCTCTTGTTCTATGTTTGCTGTTTCACGTCCCTCATCCCTCCTCACTTCCACTCCAGCTCATCTCTGTGTCCCTATGACTGGCATATAGTAAGTGCTGGAAAAAACAAAAAACAGTCTGGTAAGTAAAAATTTTCCCACATATATTATGAAAAAAAAAACTTTGAAAGACATAAAATTTTTTAAATTTTAGATGCACATTTACATTTCCTTTCAACAGTTTTTTTCTAAAGAGGAATTCAAGATCCCGAGATTAACTGATTCCACCTAAAACCTTTAGGCAGAGTACAGAAAAACCAACACTTCAGTCTTTGAACACTTTAAATCTGGTGCTTTTTGAAAACATCACCCTCAATCTCTGAGACTTTCTTTTTATACTCCTTGTGTTTATATGTGCCCATATGAATATTATTTGTCACTCTGTCACCTGCCCAAACACACAGCTTTATAGGTTTATCTTATGGCTTGCCTTTGAGATGTGGCATTTCCCTATATAGAGGACTGCTCTCATTTACAATGTTAGCATTTTGTCTCTATCTTCTTAATTTTCAACTAATATCACTCCCGCAAAAGAAACATGTCTGCCTGTAAATCAGTATCGCCTATCCCTGGCCAGCAGTTCCCTAAGGGCTTACAACAACTTGTTAATTGCCTCTGCTCCGGAGCTTTATTGAAAGCATTTGAAACATCTAACTGCAATCACAGACAGGCCAGGAAGGGGAATGTGGGAAGAAAATGAGGACTGTTTTTTTTTTTTTCACATGTTAAGTTTTAGGTGACAACAAGCTATCTGGTAACGATTGATTAAAAAGAGAAAAGAAAAAACGAACAAAGGGCCAAATGAAAGAAGGTGACTATACTATTTAGAATTAAAAAAAAAAAAAAAAGCAAGCAAGCTACATAGGGAAAACAAATCATAAACTAAACCAAGAAAGAGAAGTTAAGAGCTCAAGGTATTACAGAAATAAGGCAAAAAAACTACTGGGATGTAGACTTCAGTAAATAATGTTAAACATTAAATACTATTTTTTAGTCTGTGTCTCTTTTTGACTACAGTCAGATTTAACTAAAGGTAAATATCATGTCTAGGTTTTACACACTTAGAGTGAATAGTATTCAAATCTTCAGTTTACTTTGCAAATACAACATGAGAAATTTTTTTTTTCTTGTTTTTCTTTTTAAGACTAGTCAAGTGCAGTAGTGAGAAGGGACGAAAGGGCAGAAAAGACAGACTGATCTCTGACTGACTGTGAACAATTAAGATAACTACCTACCTACAGACCAGCCCTGAGGAAACACAGAATTTTTTCTGAGCATAATATTATTACTGAGCATAAGGTATTAGAAAAAAACCTTCCTAGCATTTACTTAGTGATAGGTCACAAGTATGGTGTGTTTTGCTTTTTAAAGCCCCTGAGACTTATTTAAAGATTTGGAACTGTGATTAAATTCCAGGGTCTCATAAGAAGTCTCAGTCCCAAATATTCTCCTGATTTTTAATGAACATGTTTAATGCAATGTTTTAAACCAAATTTTGAGCAACATTTGAATAATCAAGAATAAAGATAAAAATAAAAGGTAGAAAGTCACTTAAATCATCTCATAGTTTAAGTCATTTAAAATAGTATTCAACAACTTACCATATTCCTTTTCATTTACTTCAGAGATAGGTTCAGAAATAACACTGCAGAAAGAAATGGCACTTGCTGCAGAGGGATTCCGAGAATGTCCCATGTGGTGTGGTACCTTCTTCACATTCTTTAAGGCTTCCTCAGCCTGCTCCTGTTCCATTGCTGCAACCATATCTTTATATGCTTTCCTGGCTTCCTCAGTGAGTTCTACTAACTTATTAAAAAGGCTCTGAAATGAAAGAGTATTTGGATTGGTCCATTTTTTGTTAGACTTTTTGCTCCTATTATGGGTAATAAATATCTCTACTGTTTGTTTCAGGGTCAGATATATTTTCAATGAGGACAAAATCCAAATGGTATGCAAAACCACAGAACCTTATGAAATTACTCTATAACTTACCTTTACTGTTTATTTAGTTCTCACAAATGTGAGGAAATTTCTTGATTCCAACACTAGTCACTAAATGTGATATATTAAAAGTTCTTTCTTACAATATTCAACAAATGCCCTCATCCTTTAGTGTCTGCCACTACAGAGGGTACAAAGATGACTGAACATCAACTCTACTTTCAAGGAACCTTCAACGTGGCTGGAAAAAGATGACAAGGGACACCTATAATCCAAGGCGTAATACCTTAAATGCCTTGAGAGGTATAAAGTGTTATGGCTTTTAGATGAGACATCAACTCTAAACTGCTGGGCATCACTGAGGAAGTCATGAAGGGAACAAGACATCAGCATTGGCCTTGAAAAAGGTATAATTTTGAGGGGTGAAATCAGGGCCTTCAAAGCCAAATATGAAAAACCATTAATAAAGCTACAGACATAAGAAAAGTGTCAGGCTTGTTAGGGGAGCATTAAAGAATTTTGTCTCGGTTAGAATATAAGGGAATGAGTGTATTCTGAGTGATGTTCAGGAATGTAGAAGAAGATGGCAGTGTCCATAGGAGTTAAAGGTTTCCTGTAATGTTTACTTTTTGGAAGAACTAGACGAGGACCAAAAGTAAGCTGGTAATAATATGGATGGCTAGGACACTGAAAATGATGAAAAGATAAAACAGGATAGAAAAGCATGAATACTGGGCCAAATGCAAACTATAATAACAGAATATAGAGCTTGGAAGTAGAATATGGAGCTAAATGGCCTGAAGTTCTTTCACTGCTGAAACAAAAATAGGAATAAAATAAATAATTCCAGTGAAGTGGTGGGTACACTGAGTATATTCACATTTAGAAAGATGGCAAAATTCATACAGCATTAAAGTTGTAATTCAATAACTATGATACCTAATGATGTCCAAAGATTCAAGTTTTCACAGCCACCAGAAGGCCAATCTATACAACAATGACTTTTAGTTATGTTGTAATTCTACAGCATCTCACTCCTGTTAAATGTCCAATTTAGTATCACAATGTGACATACCCACAACATTAAGAATTTCAAAGAATTAAACATAACCTGGACATTTGTAAGAATCTGTTTAACTTTATAGTAAGTATAAACCTTGAGATGAAAGCATGGCAAAAAGTGCTACATTGCTGTAGAATAATATGTTCTCTGAAAATTCATCTCAAGAAGGAAAAATATAAGAAGCATCCTTTATCCATCTGCACTATAAATTGTTTAAAATAGCAGGTATAATATAGGATGCTGCTAATTGTATTGCTACTTAAAGAGCGGTGCGTGTTACCTACTAGTAGCATAAAAAAATATATTCAGGATTTATTATTTATTTAAAAAAGGACAGATTCTGTTAAAAACAAAAAACAACAGCCCTATGTGGTTACATGTAACAGGCTTGACAAATATTTGCAGTGTTTAACAAACCATGCATTGAAGTGAAAACAATAAAAAGAAAATATGCAAATGGATATGTAAGTTTAACACTGGTTTTACAATATAAAAGAAAGAAATTGTTAGGAATAAGGAAAGACAAGAAACACTGAAAAGAGATGCCAGGATCAAGGAATAAAAGGCTCAAATGGGACAGTAAAGATTGGAAGCTTAATTCAAAGAGGAGTTGTATCAGATGGTAAAAGTAACAGGTGCACTACCATTCACTGTGAACCCATATACTTGATAATATACCAAGCTGGTCTGGAACTCCTGGCCTCAAGTGCTCCTCCCACCTTAGCCTCCCGAGTTACTGGGCTAACAGGCATGAGCCACTGTGAAATCCTCATATACAGTTTAGCATAGTGGGCAGATATACATCTATCTCACAATTCATTCCACAAACATTTATTCCCTGCTTATACTCAGGTAATGTGAAAGGTGTCAAGAATATAAAGACAAGGGAAGGGGCTGGTCACCAAGAAATTCACAGTTAAAGGAAAAGAAATGTACTATGCTAAACATGAGAAAAGCATGGGCTATTGTGGGAGCACAAATATTATATGCTCATAGAGCAGGTGGGTAGAGAGAGAATTTCATGAGTGGTGGGAAAGCAACAGAACTGACAGGGGAATGTAGGGTATGTAAACATGGTGACTAGATACATACACAAAAATTGTGTGGTTGGAAAAAGACAGTCTGTCAATAATATCACAAAGTATTTTAGAATCAGCTTGGTAAAAAACAGTCTTACACACCACATTTGATGAGCATTACTATAAATTAATGACCATTATATTATCAGCTCCTATAGATAAAGATCTATATTAGCAGATTGCCAAAAAAACATGATGGTTGAATAGTATCATGGGTACAACTATTGTGACAACCGGTTTAGAAATTTCATTTTCTAAAGGAAAATCCATTCCAATTAAATAATTATTTTGTCTTCTTGATTCCTTGTAGCACAAAATATACCCCTCACAGAGACTGAAGAAATTACATTACATCAGATTATCTTTAGCAGCAGTAAAATAAATTACCAAGTATTAGGCAGTTGAGCCCAGAAGAAAAAAACACTTTGGCAGAAATAGGAACTAAAACCTTTTCAAAATGCTTTAGGATGCACCTACATAAATCTTTTCCACTACTAAAAAAGGAAACGTAATACTCAAAAAATTTCCACTCAGTCTTTGCGGGTTGTCAACTCCCTCAAATGCTTAAACATACACTGGCATATGTCAACTAAAAACTGTGCTATCTGGGGGATGTGCTGGAGACCAAGAGAGTGTGTCTTCTAAATTCTTACCTCAGCACCAAAGTAGTTGAAGATTCCCACTACACTAACAGGAACCAGCTTGTTCACACAGCGTCCTAGAGCTTTCCTTCCAAGGGCAAACACAAAAGGAATTTCTTGTTCCCGTGCCATGGCTATAACATTATACAGAGCCTCATCCAGACCACCTGAGAAAATCAACACATACAGAGGCTATAATTTAGTTATTTCCTACATGGAGCTAACCACACACGTGATAGCTAAAGCATAAAACATCACAGCAAAGGTTTCTATGAACACTTGTAGCACTTATGCTATTACACACATTGTTCTATTTGATTTTATACTATATATGGAAGTATATACGTATTTTCTTTCTCTCCTATTAAATTCTAAATTCCTCACACCCAGTATTTGTCTTCCTTTATAGAGATTAGCATAGCAAGACTCAAACTGCAATTCAACAGTTATTATAAAGAAATTAATTAAAATTGTTAATAGTGGCTGACTTGCAAATCTTTCAGCTCAAAGACCTCTCACAGTGCAAGGAGACAGATTATATATTACTGGTCTCACTGGTATTCCTCGCCAGGCATATGCCTACTACTACTACTTGCTCTCTGTCTACTACAGTCACCTAAACTTGCCCATCAAAAAGGACAAATAAGGATGCATGACGCAGTTCACAGTACTTGCGTGTTGGCTTGCCTAAGCGCCTCTATGTGAAACTGCTGGTTTCTAAGAGACAAATCGCCACTATAAAATTTTAAAAACAGAGTATATTGGCAGAAAGAATGCATTCTCGCTAGTCCTCCATCTGATCACAACAAAGGAGACAGTTGGTGGGCCCAACTGAAATCTTTCACTGGTGTTCATATATAAGGATTTTATTTACAATCCAATCTCAATTTTACCACTTAATTTCAGGTATTGAAAGAGTGCAGTTTGTTTTCTCATGCTCCAGTATTCTGTTTTATACCTCAACTCTGCTGAGAAAGATATATGGCTTCCACTTTATAGTCACTGTATATCCTAAAACTATACTGTCAAAACACTTCAAAAGCAAAAAGCACACACCTTTTGACTGGATTTTTTCACAGTTTGGAGAAATTATAACACACTTGATCTTGTTTAACTTCATATGTTTGGTAACTTCTCTTAGACCCATAACGAGTCGTCTCCTTGCTTTTGCTCTTACAGGGTCTTTTTGGTAGATGCGTTCCTGGAAACTGACAAGCTCTTGTAGAAGAAGAGTCACACATTCATCAATCTCTTTACAAAGAACCTGATTGCAATACCTGTAAAGAAAACCAAAATAGATAACTCCATCCTAATTTTTTCCCCTATAGTTATAAAACTACCTTATGAAAATATCTCTAAGAGAATATATATCTGGTAAGAAGTTTTCTTGAAAAGTCTTTTAAGTAAGTGTTTAAAACTTCTTAAATCCTTCAATTACAAAAACAGAGGAGTGATAATAGATATTCCTTGTTTCTGCATTTCAAATAAACAGATTTGATTCAGGTAAACATTTTTAAGTATTCAATAAATGCTTGGTTTTATTATGATACTAGTTTTATTCATCACTTTATCCCCATCACCTAGAAAAAGGCATATATTAAGCAATTGGTAAATATCTGATAAATTAATGAATATATTTGTTATCTTCCACATTGTATTCTGTTTTTTTATTATACTTTAAGTTTTGGGGTACATGTGCAGAACGTGCAGATCTGTTACACAGGTATACACATGCCATGGTGGCTTCCTGCACCCATCAACCTACCATCTACATTAGGTATTTCTCCTAATGCTATCCCTCCCCTAGCCCCCTACCTCTAACAGGCCCCAGTGTATGACGTTCTCCTCCCTGTGTCCATGTATTCTAGTTGTTCTACCCCCACTTACAAGTGAGAAAATGCAGTGTTTGGTTTTCTGTTCCTGTGTCAGTTTGCTGAGAATGATGGTTTCCTGCTTTATGAAAAAAGTATAAACTCGTCCTTTTTTATGGCTGCATAGTATTCCATGGGGTGTATGTGCCACATTTTCTTTATCCAGTCTATTGCTGATGGGCATTTGGGTTAGTTCCAAGTCTTTACTATTGTAAATAGTGCTGCAATAAACATATGTGTGCACGTGTCTTTATAGAACGATTTATAATTCTTTGGGTATATACCCAGTAATAGGATTGCTGGGTCAAATGGTACTTCTGCCTTTAGATCCTTGAGGAATTGCTACACTGTCTTTTACAACGGTTGAACTAATTTACCCTCCCACCAACAGTGTAAAAGTGTTCCTATTTCACCACATCCTCTCCAGCATCTGTTTTCTGATTTTTTTATGATCGCCATTCTAACTGTCATGAGATGGTATCTCATTGTGGTTTTGATTTGTATTTCTCTAATGACCAGTGATGATGAGCTTTTTTTCCATATGTTTGTTGGCCACATAAATGTCTTCCTTTGAGAAGTGTCTGTTCATATACTTTGCCCACTTTTTGACGGGGTTGTTTTTTCCTGCAAATTTAAGTTCCTCATAGATTCTGGATATTAGCCCTTTGTCAAATGGAAAGATTGCAAAACTTTTCTCCCATTCTGTAGATTGCCTATTCACTTTGATGATAGTTTCTCCTGCTGTGCAGAAGCTCTTTAGTTTAATTAGATCCCATTGTCAATTCTGGTTTTTGTTGCCATTGCTTTTGGTGTTCTAGTCATAAAGTCTTTGCCCATGTCTATGTACTAAGTGGTATTGCCTAGGTCTTCCAGGGTTTTTAATGGTTTTAAGTCTTTAATCCATCTTGAGTTAATTTTTATATAAGGTGTAAGGAAGAGGTCCAGATTCAGTTTTCTGCATATGGCTAGCCAGTTTTTCCAACTCCATTTATTAAATAGGGAACCCTTCCCCATTGCTTGTTTTCGTCTGTCAGGTTTGTCAAAGATCAGATGACTGTACATGTGTGGCATTATTTCTGAGACCTCTGTTCTGTTTCATTGGTCTATATATCTGTTTTGGTACCAGTACCATGCTGTTTTGGTTACTGTAGTTTGTAGTATAGTTTGAAGTCAGGTAGCATGATGCCTCTAGCTTTATTCTTTTTGCTTAGGATTGTCTTGGCTACATGGGCCCTTTTTTGGTTCCATACGAAATTTAAAGTAGTTTTTTCTAATTCTGTGAAGAAAGTCAATGGTAGCTTGATAGGGATAGCACTGAATCTGTAAATTACTTTGGGCAGTATGGCCATTTTCACAATATTGATTCTTCCTAACCATGAGCGTGGAATGCTTCTCCATCTGTTTGTGTCCTCTGTTATTTCCTTGAGCAGTGGTTTGTAGTTCTCCTTGAAGAGGTCCTTCAC
Organism: Cacajao melanocephalus; assembly: GCA_963573385.1. NCBI lineage: Eukaryota > Metazoa > Chordata > Mammalia > Primates > Pitheciidae > Cacajao > Cacajao melanocephalus. The sequence goes on from CAUYLG010025612.1 coordinate 21,951, forward strand.
ATCCCTTTTAAGTTGTATTCCTAGGTATTTTACTCTCTTTGTAGCAATTGCGAATGGGAGTTCACTCATGATTTGGCTCTCTGTTTGTCTATTATTGGTGTATAGGAATGCTTGTTATTTTTGCACATTGATTTTGTATCCTGAGACTTTGCTGAAGTCACTTATCAGGTTAAGGAGATTTTGGGTTGAGACGATGGGGTCTTCTAAATATACAATCATGATGTCATCTGCAAAAAAGACAATTTGACTTCCTCTCTTCATATTTGAATACCCTTTATTTCTTTCTCTTGTGTGACTGCCCTGGCCAGAACTTCCAATACTATGTTGAACAAGAGTGGTGAGAAAGAGCATCCTTGTCTTGCGCCGATTTTCAAAGGGAATGCTTCCAGCTTTTGCTCATTCAGTATGATACTGGCTGTGGGTTGTCATAAACAGCTCTTATTATTTTGCGATACATTCCATCAATACCTAGTTTATTGAGAGTTTTTAGCACAAAAGGGTGTTAAATTTTATTGAAGGTCTTTTCTGCATCTATTGAGATAATCATGTGGTTTTTCTTTGGTTCTGTTTATGTGATGGATTACATTTATTGATTTGTGTATGTTGAACCAGCCTTGCATCTCAGGGATGAAACTGACTTGATCATAGTCGATAAGCTTTTTGATGTGCTGCTAGATTTACTTTGTCAGTATTTTATTGAGGATTTTCACACGGACGTTCATGAGGGATAATGGCCTGAAACTTTCCTTTTCTGTTGTGTCTCTGCCAGGTTTTTGTGTCAGGATGATGCTGGCCTCATAAAATGAGTTAAGGGGGGTGTCCCTCTTTTTCTGTTGTTTGGAATAGTTTCAGAAAGAATGGTACCAGCTCCTCTTGGTACCTGGTAGAATTTGGATGTGAATCCATCTGCTCCTGGGCTTTTTTTGGTTGGCAGGCTATTACTACCTGTTTCACAACTTGTTATTGGGTTAATTCAGGGATTCGACTTCTTCCTAGTTTAGTCTTGGGAGAATGTATGTGTCCAGGAATTTATCCATTTCTTCTAGATTTCCTAGTTTATTTGGGTAGAGGTGTTTATAGTATTCTCTAATGGTAGTTTCTATTTCTGTGAGATCAGTGGTGATATCCCCTTTATCATTTTTTATTGTGTCTATTTGATTTTCATCTCTTATTAGTCTGGCTAGTGGTCTCTTTTTTTGATCTTTTCAAAAAACCAGCTCCTGGATTCACTGATTTCTTTAAGGGTTTTTCATGTCTCCATCTCCTTCAGTTCTGCTCTAATCTTAGTTATTTCTTGTCTTCTGCTAGCATTTGAATTTGTTTGCTCTTGCATCTTTAGTTCTTTTAATTGTGATGTTAGGGTGCTGATTTTAGATCTTTACCGCTCTCTCTTGTGGGTATTTAGTGCTATAAATTTCCCTCCAAACACTGCGTTAGCTGTGTCCCAGAGATTCTGGTATGTTGTGTCTTTGTTCTCATTGGTTTCAAAGAAATTACTTATTTCTGCCTTAATTTCATTATTTACCCAGTAGTCACTGAAGAGTGGGTTGTTTAGTTTCCATGTAGTTGGGCAGCTTTCAGTGCGTTTCTTAATCCTGAGTTCTAATTTGATTACACTGTGGTCTGAGAGACTGTTATATCTGTTCTTTTGCATTTGCTGAGGAGTATTTTACTTCCAATTATGTGGTCAGTTTTAGAGTAAGTGCGATGTGGTGCTGAGAATAACGTATATTCTACTGATTTGGGGTGAAGAGTTCTGTAGATGTCTATTAGGTCTGCCTGGTCCAGAGGCGAGTTCAAGTCCTGAATATCCTTGTTAATTTTCTGTCTCATTGATCTAATAATATTGACAGTGGGGTGTTAAAGTCTCCCACTATTATTGTGTGGGAGTCTAAGTCTTTTGTAGGTCTCTAAGAACTTGCTTTATGAATCTGGGTGCTCCTCTATTGGGTGCATATATATTTAGGACAGATAGCTCTTCTTGTTGCATTGATCCCTTTACCACTATGTAACGCTCTTCTTTGTCTTTTTTTATCTTGTTGATTTAAAGTCTGTTTTGTCAGAGACTAGGATTGCAACCCTTGCTTTTTTTTTTTTTTTTTTTTTTTCTTTCCAATTTCTTGGTAAAACATCCACCATCCCTTTATTTTGAGCCTATGTGTGTCTCTGCACATGAGATGGGTCTCCTGAATACAGCACACTGATGGGTCTTGACTCTGTTCAATTTGCCAGTCTATGTCTTTTAATTGGGGCATTTAGCCTGATTACATTTAAGGTTAATGTTGTTATGTTTGAATTTGATCCTGTCATTATGATGCTAGCTGGTTATTTTGCCCTTTAGTTGAAGCAGTTTCTTCATAGTGTCGATGGTCTTTACAATTTGGTATGTTTTTGCAGTGGCTGGTACTGGCTTTTCCTTTCCATAATTAGTGCTTCCTTCAGGAGCTCTAAGGCAGGCCTGGTGGTGACAAAAATCTCTCAGCATTTGCTTGTCTGTAAAGGATTTTATTTTGCCTTCACTTATGAAGGTTACTTTGGCTGGATATGAAATTCTAGGTTGAAAATTCTTTTAAGAATGATGAATACTACTCCCCTACTCTCTTCTGGCTTGTTGGGTTTCTGCAGAGAGATCTGTTGTTAGTCTGATGGGCTTCCCTTTGTGGGTAACCCAACCTTTCACTCTGGTTGCCCTTAACATTTTTTCCTTCATTTCAACCTTGGTGAATCTGATGATTATGTGTCTTGGGGTTGCTCTTCTTGCGGAGTAACTTTGTGGTGGTCTCTGTATTTCCTGAATTTGAATGTTGGCCTGTTTTGCTAGGTTGGGGAAGTTCTCCTGGATCATATCCTGAAGAGTGTTTTCCAACTTGGTTCCATTCTCTGCATCACTTTGAGGTACACCAATCAAATGTTAAGTTTGGTCTTTTCATACAGTCTCATATTTCTTGGAGGCTATGTTCCTTCCTTTTCATTCGTTTTTCTCTAATCTGGTCTTCACGATTTATCTCATTAAGTTGATCTTCAATCTCTGATATCCTTTCTTCCACTTAATCAATTTGGCTATTAATACCTGTGTATATGATTCATGAAGTTTTCATGCTGTATTTTTTAGCTCCATCAGGTCATTTATGTTCTTCTCTAAACTGGTTATTCTAGTTAGCAATTCCTCTAACCTTTTTTCAACGTTCTTAGCTTCCTTGCATTGGGTTAGAACATGCTCCTTTATCTCAAAGGAGTTTGTTATTACCCACCTTCTGAAGCCTACTTCTGTCAATTTGTCAAACTCATCTTCCATCCAGTTTTGTTCCCTTGCTGGCGAGGAGTTCTGATCCTTTGGAGGAGAGGAGGAATTCTGGTTTTTGGAATTTTCAGCCTTTTCGTGCTGGATTTTCCTCATCTTTCTGGATTTATCTACCTTTGGTCTTTGCTTTTGGTGACCTTCGGATGGGGTTTTTGTGTGGACATCCCTTTTGCTGATTTTGATTCTATTCCTTTCTGTTAGAAGTAAAACTAATAGTCCCCTCTGCTGAATATCTTCTGGACTTTGCTGGAGGTCCACTCTAGACCCGTTTTGCCTGGGTATCACCAGCAGAGGCTGCAGAACAACAAAGATTGCTGCCTGTTCCTTCCTCTGGAAGTTTCGTCCCAGAAAGGTATCTGCCAGATGCCAGCTGGACCTCTCCTGTATGAGGTGTCTGTTGATTACTGCTGGGAGATATCTCCCATTCAGAAGGCACAGGGGTCAGGGACCCTCTTGAGGAGGCCGTCTGTCCCTTAGCAGAGCTCAAGTGCTTTGCTGGGAAATACACTGCTCTTTTCAGAGCCAACAGGCAGGAATGTTTAAGTCTGCTGAAGCTGTGGCCGCAGCTGCCCATTCCCCCAGCTGCTCTGTCCCAGGGAGATGGGAGTTTTATCTGTAAGCCCCTGACTAGGGCTGCTGCCTTTTTTTTTCAGAGATGCCCTGCCCAGAAAGGAGCAATCTAGAGAGGCAGTCTGGCTATGGTGGCTTTGCCCAGCTCGATTCAGATAGATTTTATCTAAAGGATAGGTTAACCTAAGGTAAGGACTATCCTAACTGCTAATTATTAGACTTCTAAGAATATAAACCAAATGACAGCCTGCTATTAGATAAAAACAAATACAATGACTTTGGTAAAGAGACACTAAAGATGCTTCTAGTAGGAAAGAAATACAATTTCTACCTGAATGTTCTATTACCAACAATTCCTCCTCTGAGCTTGAATAGATTTCTGGGCCCTGGCTTTCTCAGTCATAAACGTAAGGAGCTAGGTAAAATGGTCTCAAAGATCCCTAAAGCTCCAAAAATTCATGGCTATGGAGGATGAACTCAATAATTAAACTGAAGCCAAAATCAAAGAGGTTGTGAGGTAAAAATCACATGCCTTTACATCAGATAAAGCAAATGAATAGGGCTCTCTCTGTGAGATTATATATGACTATAATGTGAGAAACAGAAAGTCAGTGTGAGGCCACTACAGTACTTAATTCCTGGGATAAAGAAGTCATCTACGACTGGGCGTGGTGGCTCACATCTGTAATCCCAGCACTTTGGGAGGCTGAGGCAGACAGATCACCTGAGGTCCAGAACTAAAGACCAGCCTGACCGACATGGAGAAACCCTGTCTCTACTAAAAATACAAAATCAGCCAGATGTGCTGGTACATGCTTGTAATCCCAGGTACTCAGGAGGCTGAGACCGGATAATCACTTGAACCCAGGAGGCGGAGGTTGCAGTGAGCCAAGATCACGCCACCGCACTCCAGCCTGGGCAACAAGAGTGAAACTCTGTCTCAAAAAAAAAGTCATCTAAGTATATACTTCTCATGTATACTCTTTGCTTCTTTTCTAGTAATCATCCCTCATGTCTACCATAAGCAGGTACTTAATAGGGAGAACTGGTGTCATTTCTTATCTGTGAATAACCAAGGCAAACAAATTTCTACTTTCAAATTATACAGTGGGAAAATTTGTGCCTGTTCTTCTTTGGCGCAAAAAGTTTATCAGGGGAATTTTTTGTGTTTCTGTGGAAAATGCTTAAATAAGTACAACACTACTTCAGAATATAAAAATGGGGACATTAAGGAACGTTTAACTGTCAAAGTATGCAAAATTAAAGAATGCAATCAAGGACTAGAACATCCCAAAATGCAATTTTCTTCATTCTTTTTTCCTTTTTTCCTTCAAGCTGTTCATTTCCTACATATGTAACACTTTATCCCCCAAGTGTTTCATTTGCTCCACATCTGTGATTTGACATTTAATTAACTTTCCAAAGCTAGGCAAGAAGTAATTTGCCAAAAACAATAGAATAAGGAAAGGGAACAGAATAAACCAATGTAATTTGGACTCACATGGATTATACTTTCACCCTGGGATTCTTTCATATTTCATTTTTAAATATGAAAAATGAAATTAATTCATCAACATAAATGTTAAAATCTTAAAATCCTTCACAGCAATAACTGTTATAGCAATTCACAGATGGGGTATCATATTCTGTGATCCCTCAGTTATCTCAATTTAAGAACTTAGAAATACCTGCACAAATAGCATTATGTAAAAGGCTCATTTCATATATTAAGGTCTTAGATACCTGTTATTAATTGGTTAGAGTGATCTTTTGAACGGCCAAAAATATAAACAAGAAAGCAAAAGCATTTGGAGGAGGCAAACGCATAGTATAACATTTAATATGTAAGACGTTAAGAGTCTAGATTTCTAGAATAGAAATACTATCCAATATAAAGAGAATATACTCACTGTCAAATCACTCTCACGTGAATACTGAAAGCTGACAGAAGGCAATGCTTTAAATAATAATAAACCCAACTGTTAAACAAAATCTGAAAAAAGTTAAAGATCTCTGGTGTTTTATCTGCATGACTCACTGAGTAACAATGACAATACTAAATTCAGAACTACAATCAAGATCCTTAAACTATTCAACCTCATTAATGAGTGTAACACTTACTCTCTAAATCTTTTGCTGTGGATTTTGGTTATTGTTGAAGATGCCATTGGACTGCCGATTCCAGAACTAGCAGGAGAGCCTTGTGACACAGGTGTCATACAGTATGGAGAGTTCTGACTTGCTGGAGAGAGCGAAGTATCACTGGGCATGCTCAGTCCAGTATCTGTGGAGACGTACAGTGAAGGGAAAAAATTTACAAACTTCAAATCCTGAAAAGCTTCACATTGATCAACATAATTTAGAATGGCCGTTGTCTTTCAGGCCGTTTCCAAATTTTCCAGAAGCTAATAAGGTGGGCATTTTTCTTTTTCCTTTTTTTTTTCTCTATCTGGTCTTCCTTTGTGGCATTTTTCTTATCACAAATAAACATGTTCCATACACTACAGAAATGAAATTCTCCTATTGTCTGTTGACATATACTCTTAGCCAGGTGTATGCCTGTGGTCCCAGCTACTCGGGCGGGTGAGGCAAGAGAATCACTTGAAGCCAAGAGTTTGAGGTCAGCCTGAGAAACACTGAGACTTCCATCTCTTTAAAAAAAAAAACAACAAAAAAACTCTCTCTCTCTCTCTCTCTCTCTCTCTCTCTCTCTCTCTCTCTCAAAAGTCAAGCATAGCCCAGAAGTCTCCACAGAGATCAGGAAGAATACACATTATCTAAACATGTATTCCTAGAAAATTTAAAATAAAGAACAAAAATCTGCACCTCTTAGGCCAGGCGTGGTGGCTCATACTTGTAATCCCAGCACTTTGGGAGGCCAAGGCAGAAGACCACTTGAAGTCCAGGGTTCCAGACCAGCCTGGCCAACATGTTGAAACCCCATCTCTACTAAAAATTAAAAAATTAGCCGTGCATGGTGGCGCATGCCTGTAGTTCCAGCTACTCGAGAGGCTGAGGCAGGAGAATCTCTTGAACCCGAGAGGGGGAGGTTGCAGAAGGCCAAGATTGTGCCACTGCACTTCAGCCTGGGCAACAGAAACTCTGCCTCAAAAAAAAAAAATTGACACCTCTTTCCAAATCATATTACCCATTTCTTCATTTCTATTTTTCCACCTATTCCTTAGATATCTTTTTTTTTAAAAAACAATCTAAAATTTCCCATTATTGGTGGCAATGACAAATTCTACCTCACCCTCTCCACACCACTTCTGATTCTCCAGGCACCACCCTGGTTTCTCTTATTTGGTCTTTGCTTCTGTGTTCAGGCAGCCAGACTGTTAGATGCCATTTCTTGACTCTACTGTCTCCTTCATTTAGTTACTGCTTCTTTCCTAAACAGCTAAACTCAGGAAATGAGTTCATATTTGTATATCTAGTTCATTAATTAGCAAAGTCATGTATGTATTTTTTTTTTAAATACGGGGTCTCATTTTGTCATCCAGGCTGGAGTGTGGTGGCACGACCTCAACTCACTGCAGCCTTGACCTCCTGGGCTCAACCAATCCTCCCACTTTAGTCCCCCAATTAGCTTGGACTATAGGTGTGAGCCAGCATGCCTAGCTAATTTTTCTATTTTTTTGTAGAGACAGGGTTTGGCCTTGTTGCCCAGGCTGGTCTCGAACTTCTAAGCTCAGTGATCTGCCCATCTTGGCTTCCCAAATTGTTACGCCTACAGGTGTGAGCCTCTGCGCCCAGCCCACATGTATCTTCTTACCCTCCTACTGGACTGTAAGCTCTTCAACAGCAGGACTTGTCTACTATCTATCTTTATTACATTCCCCAACGGCCTTGCTGCCACTCTAGTTACTAAAATATATGTAGTAAGCATTCAGTAAACATTTGCTGAATGAACGGATGGATGGCTACACCTAAAAACACGGGGGATCATTAAACTGAGAAAAGAAGAGAATCCTAAACAAATATGTCCCCAGTGAACAATCCTTAGAAGTAAACTCATTTTTCTAAAAACAACGAAACATTGCTTAATCTATGTGTAAAGTAGATTTAAATGTGCTGCAAAAAGTTGGGCAATAAAGATGTGGCAGAAAAATCTTTCTTCTATAGTGGTATAAATATTAGAAGATATCTGTGGTTTTACTGAGTTACCCAGCTGGAATTGTATGTGTTGCTACTTACTTTATGACACTGAATCTTAATGACCAGCTACATTCTGGTTTGCAATTCCATTTATCATGGAATATGTATTAATTCCATGAAAGCAAGAAAATCAACAAAAATGACTCAATGAAAAATAGTCCTAGAAAGGAAGATAGCCAACTATGTTCTGGACATAAAAGAAGACAAAATGAAAATACTTGTGTCCTTTCCAGAGATCTCATGCATTGATGAGATTTTGAGGTTTCATTTCAAATTCAGGATTTAAGCCTCAAAAACGTCATAGACCTAGTATATAACACCTGTTCCCTTCTCTTTAACCATCTCGCTACAAAAGCATCTTTAAAAGAAACCACTCTAAAAAATAAAGAGATTTACATAGAGAGCACATCTTCCACTCAGGAGCATAACTAGTAACAGCTTACATATCTATTAAAATATTTCAGACCAATCCATGAGAAGAAGAGAAAGGGGGACCTCCTTACCTTCCTGGGAAACAATTTCCTGTGGCAAATCATCAATGAAATCTAAGTGCATTTCTGTTGGTTCCTCAGATCCCAAAAGATTGTGGTCCACAGTTAAGCGCCCTTTCTTTTCCTCTCTTTCTTTTAAAATAACCTAAAAGTCATTATACCAGTCTTAAATTACTTATTATTCTTCAACTATGTACGAATGATGACAATATACACTACAACACAGGTACAGTAGTTCATTTAAACATGAACATGAGAAGTTTAGCTGCCTGGCAAAAAGGCAAATGTAATTTCAGACACTATAAATTGAAGGAAGAACCTCACACAAAATAAAGGGACACAACTGTATTACAGAATACACAGCTATCAAACCATATCTGATTCTTTAAATTCTGGGTGACAAACTACAGTTAAAAAAAAAAAAAAAGCTGGGTAAATTAAAAAGTTTGAAACCCAGGTCATACAGTTTACATTTGATTGACATTTTATAGTTTTCAATTATTTGGACATGAATTATCTCATTTTGAGCCTCTTAGTAACAATAGTGAGTTAAATCACATATGATCCCCAATTTATAGATGAGAAAGATGAGAGTAAAAAGGTTGCCTAAAATGATATATGTAGCAAGCCCTGAAGTTAGTACTGAAATCCAGGGCTTCTGATTTCTGAAGTCTAATGTTTTGGGATACTAAATATTTAACCTTTTTTTTTTTTAACCTTATGAAAGAGTTCATTTTCCAGGGCCCTGCTTTACACTGAAAGACAGCCATGATACTGATGATATCCTGAGCTTCAAATTAACTCGTTATCAAGATTAATGTACATGAATACTTCTCACAACAATCTATTAACTAAGATACCACAACTACTTTTACAAAACAGATTAAAATCCTTATTCATCCTATAAAATAAATATCCCACCAGATTTTGGTTTACCTTTTTAAGTGCTGTGGGTCGTTTTAGTTTTGCAATTTCCTTCTCTTTTCCTTTCTTTGCTTTAGAGGAAGCAATGTCCACAGAATTAAAGGATGTCAAACAGGGCTGACTTTTGGTTAAAGGTTTTCTGTTAGTGGAGTCTTTAGTGTGAAAAGAAGCTGCAGTAACCACTAAAAACAAATAGGAACATGAGTTTCACTATTAGGGCCAATCCCACATACTTTCAAAATTTCCCATGATAACTACAGCAAACAAGAACATCTTCCTCCCATGGAAAAAAACAGACATAACAGTAGAAGTATTATACATGGCTAAGCAGTACTCCTCAGACACAGCTTTTACCCATTTTTTAGATGGATCTTCCATAAGATAAAGAAGACTAAGCCAATGCAATTAACCAATTTAGAGGTCCATTAGAGGGATAAATTATTAGTTCTATTTTACTGTACAACCCTCAAACATGGCAATTCCTTGCAACTGGTCTTCAGTCAGAAGACCCTACCTTTGACTCTACCTTTGAAATGTCACAATGCTGCACCCCTTCTTAATCCTACTGAATCTGCTATTCACCCTTACATAAGGTATCTATCACTTCTCTCCTTATTTCAGCTGGTCAGTAAAGAATGATGATTTTACCCACTCAGCTGCACTCAGTACCATTAAGTCTTTTATGTCTGGTTGATATCCTCAGTCTCCACTGCCTTCCTCCAATCCTTTACTACTCCGAAACCCCCAATCTCAATCCTCTCATGCTCAGAGCTATCCTGCCACTTCCCTGAGAAGATGCTATCCAACATAAAATTATACCCCACCTGAAAGGAGGTGGCAGACATCCTTACCTCTGTCCAAGGCTCACAACTGTGTCTATGTGTCTATTTTTAATATCCCATCTCAGTTCCTCTAGGATCTTACTCTATTCCTATACTCTTGCATCAAGTTCCTACCTGATCCCTGACTTTTTTCTTAAAATCTTCTAACTAAAAAAAAAAAAAAAAAGGCTGGGTGTGGCACACCCCTGTAATCCCAGCACTTTCGTAGGCTTAGGCACGCAGAGCACAAGGTCAGGAATTCGAGAACAGCCTGACCAACATGGTAAAACCCCATCTCTACTAAAAATACAAAAATTATCCAGGCGTGGTGGCGAGTGCCTGTAATCCCAGCTACTTAGGAGGCTGAGACAGGAGAATTGCTTGAACCCGAGAGGCGGAGGTTGTAGTGACCTGAGATCACACCGCTGCACCCAACCTTGGGTTTTTTTTTTTTTTTTTTTTTTTTTAAAAAAAGGCAAACCAACTAAACCCTTCCCTTGACTGACTTCCCTTCAACCTAAGGTGCCATCATTCCCCTTTCCTTCCTTATTAAACTTCTAAATAGTCTTTCTCTCATTATCACTTTTCAAATAATTACAATTTGACCTTTGCCCAACCCACTCTTGAAACTTATTGTCAAGGTCACACATAACCTTGCAATTGCCAAATATAATTCTCTGACTCTTTAGTTTTCTTCAGCATTTGGTACGAAGAACTACATCCTTTTCCTCAAAATTCTATCCTTGCCTTCTGTAACATTATACTCTTTATTTTTCTTATTCTTTCTCAAATCTATGTTTCTGCTACTTCTTTCTCTTGTCCTTTAAATCTGAGCAGTCCACCAATGCTTTGTCTGTGAACATCTTTTTCCTAATTTTTCTTTCCCCCAACAATCTGATATCCACAGCTTCCACAATCATCTGTATTTGAAACTCACTGACTTGTAACCTAAACTACACATTCATAACTATGTGCTAAATAGGAACCACCAGCATCTCCCTTGCATTTAAAATACAAAAGGCAGTATCTGCTCTTCCTAACAAAATTCTTCTATAATCCTTATCTTGTATAGTAACATTGCAGCCCTTATCATCACCACATTCATCCAAGACAGAGAGTTTGGAGTCATCATTGACCTGTTTCCAGATTTCATCATTTCTCTACAATCCTTTTTCACCATGATCAGTCTCATCCTTCTCTTGAACATGTGTATATATGGATGTATATACATATATAAAAAAGATACATTATATATAAAACAATATATAAATATGTAATTTATAGTCATATTAACATTTAGTAACTGCTAAATAAATATATATGTATACATATACTATTAACACGTATATGTAAATGTATATATAACATATATACTATTAATACATGTATATATACTGTTTATACACACACACACATACATAAATCTGTATATTAACTGTTGCTAAAGTTGTAAGAAGCCGTATGAAGTATCACAGGTTAACAATCTCTTCTCCATAATATTATTTATTGAGTGATTATAACCCAAATACTCTAAGCACTTTACATACATTATCTCATCTAATCCTCACGACAATCATGAAGTAGGTACCCTCGTATTAATGTAAGGAAACTGAAGCACAGGAAGGTTACATAACTTGCCAATGAAATACATGGAATAACAGGATTCAAACCAAGGCAACTTGATTCCAGAGCCCCTGCTTTTAGCGACTAGGCCATACTTCCTCCACAATACTGCTAAGTCTCAGTTTTATTCCCTATTTTTAACTCTTAAGTGAGAGATTACTTTCACTCTCCCTATCTCAACAACATGCAACTCTAAAGCTTTGTATACATTCAGTACTATCTGACTAATAGTTACTCAAAGCAAAAGTTGAGAGCGGACTGGTAACTAGACAGCTTTAAGCATTTTGCACACAGGTTAAAATTATACATTATAATTTTTCTTTCTAATAAATAATAGTTCCTTCACATAGGATCAGAAGACACACAAAATTCAATTCTGCCTCTCAGCATCAGTGCTGGTGCTGTACACTGGTACCTTTCCTGTTCCTTTGTTCTATTCCTCATCCTCTAAAAAAAGAAATGAGGGAACACAGAGCAGCTGAGCTCTAAATCTGACAAGGTTTGTTAAAATAGAAATTACTGTTTCAGTAGAAAACCAGATCATTTTCACACACACACACACACACACACACACACACACACACACACAATCTGATCAACAAAACCCTTGTCTGCAACTGAGTTTTAAACTAGATAATTTAATGGTTAAGAGAGCCAGACTACTTGCAATTTATTTCAATCTTTGAAAAAGAAAAAAATTTGGGTGAGTCGAAATGCATACCAACCGACATTTATGCAGAGATCTAAAGAACCTGAGGGAAACAAACTATGCTGATACCTGGATGAAGAGCATCCCAGGAAAAGGTAACAGCAAGCCCACAGATACTGAGCTAGGATGATGCTGGGTGTGTCTGAGGACTGCTAATGTGGCTAGAGCAAAGTGTGTTAGGAGAGAATGGTGATGAAGGCAAAAAGGTAATAAGGTCAGCTAAAATATGGCTTTGGTTAGGAGTCTGGGTTCATGCCAAGTGAAATGAAGAGCTACCAGAGGATTTTGAGCAGTACAGTGATATAATGCAGCTTACATTTTAAGAAGATCACTCCTTATAACACAGACCAGGGGTTGTGGGGAGGGAAAAGCAGATAGTAGTTAGGAGGCTAATCAGTGTAGTATTATACAATAATGGAGGCTACTGTGGTGGCAGGAAATCTGGTGAGTAGACTATGGATATGTTTTGCAGGCAGGATAGATAGGATATGTTAAAGGACTAGAGGTGGAACGAAAACTTGTGGTTTAAGCCGATTTTAAATACACACACACACACACACACACACACACAAAAAAAAAACTTTAAAATTTTTGATTAACAGCATCTAACATATATTACCAGAGACAAACAGCAAATTGCTCAGTCTAATGATATCACCTGTATATGACAGAGGCCTGGTATTAGTAATTTGCCGTGCTTTCATTGCTTGCTGTTGTTTTTCCAGAGCAGCTAACATGTCCCCCAAATCTAGCTGCACGGGTGTTTTATTCTTTTTTCCAGCTGCTTTTGATAAAGCTTCCTACAAAGCAAATATTTAAAAATTTATTTTTTTGTTAGAGTATGAAAGTGTGGCATTTTAAGATGACTATACTCATCACTCCTATCCCATCAAACCTAGCAAATAAACAATCACATTTGATCATTGTGAAGAGATACCTGTAATTTTTTTTGCTCCATACTTATTTCTGAATATTCTTGAGCTGTGGCAAGGGCTGCTGCTAAAGCTTTCTTCTTCTGACTTTTTGCACGTTTAGGAACTGAGGTGGTAATGGGAATTGGAGTTTGAACTATATTGATTGGTGAGTTTTCAGGTAAATCATCCAACTATGATAACCAGAAAAAAAAAATTGTTAGTGAACCCATAAAAGTCAATAATAAGGAAAAACTATCCAGAATGTGGGATGTTGTGCAGTGTAAGTAGATTAGACTCTTGAAAGAATTCAATGTCATAAAGAACAGGATTTGACAGTAGGACCATTTTAGACTGGGAAATACTAACGGGATGAAACCGCCTAATGCAATGCGGGACGGTTACCTGGATCCTTGACTGAAATAAAACAAAATGCCTCCAAAGTAAAATTTTGCAACAACTGGGAAAATTTCATTACAGACTGTATGTTGTTTGATGATATCATTTAATTAATGGTATTTTAGTAACAGAACTGTGGATGTCATAGAGAATTATCTCTGTTCAGGCTATGCTGGAATGAAATATTAAAGATAGGTACTAAACACTGTCTCCTGCACACTCTGTGTGCCATGGGCTTTACATTTATCTTTAAGATTTCCTTCCAACACAGCCATTCTTCAAAGACGTTATATTTTGCTTATCTTTTTAAAAAGAGTTACTTACTACTTTAGAAGAAAGTTTTTGTTGAATATTCTCATCCTTAGCATTTCCATTCTCATTTGGTTCTTGAAACCCATCTTCATCCTGAAATAGTTCATATTTTAAGTAAAAAGAGTTCAAGGCAGACTCCTAAAAAAACCTTTTTATAATGCTTAAAAGTACTGAAAAATGAGGAAGTTATTTCTTGTACTCTACTACTGAAATATTCAAAGTCAGTCTTACAGAGGAAATCTCAAAAAAAAAAAAAAAAAAAAAGGAAATCTCATTTTCCACATGCAAAAACATAAACAATTTAATTATTCAAGGATGGGGGCATACCCACACATGTCTATCTTTTTGATTTCTGCACCTACTATTTCATTTTTATTAATAATTCTACCTTCAGATGGGTAGGTAATTGAAAAGAAATTCAAATTGGATTTTATCACATCCAGATAATTTGAAAAAGTGTTTAATACCTTCATGTAAACTTCATTATATTCCTTGTTCTGCATTACTCCACACAATTGTCAATAAGATTAAAAAAATTTTCCACTAAAATTAATTTTTTTATATCCTTTATACTGAAAATTTATATCTAATATATTTAAATGTAAGCATAGAACCAATTGTACAGCTTAGTACATGTAATACAATTGACAGATCTGGATATATTGAAACTATTGTTGACAGAATAATTGAGATATACTCTCAAGTCCTTTGGCTCAATTACTAAACTCATCTGACATATTATTGATTTCCATCCTCTGACCTCAAGCAAGTTTTCCAGTTTAATCTCCATCTATTAACTCATTTAATAGAATTTATGATCCAACCAAAATGAGTTACTCAAATGAGTTACCAGAGATGTGTGGTGAAAAATATCTTAACACAACCAAATTCTACTTGTTCTTTAAATTCATTCCAAATGTTAGCTACCCTGCTGGAAACCCAAAGTGACCTGTCTCTGCTTTCAACTCTAAACACACTCAACTAAGTATTCAGTGTATACATGCCTACATTCCCCTACTACACAGCAATTTTCCCAAGGATAGCAGGTCTATTCACCTTAATGTATCATTCAGAGCATCTTACTACACACATATACTAGACCACCAATAAGAATCTGTTAGACGGGCTGGGAGTGGTGGCTCACGCCTGTAATCCCAGCACTTTGGGAGGCCAAGGTGGGCGGATCACCTGAGGTCAGGAGTTCAAGACAAGCCTGACCAACATGCAGATACCCCATCTCTACTAAAAATGCAAAATTAGCCGGGCGTGGTGGCACATGCCTGTAGTCCCAGCTACTTGGGAGGCTGAGGCAGGAGAATCGCTTGAACCCGGGAGGCAGAGGTTGCGGTGAGCCGAGATTGTGCCATTGCACTCCAGCCTGGGCAACAAGAGTGAAACTCCATCTCAAAAAAAAAAAAATCTGTTAGATGAATAAACAATCGAAACAGTGCAATTAGGATATGAACTGTCTATTAGAGAAAGTAAAATATTTTTCTTCCTTTTCTAAAACTCTCCTGGCTGGCAGCACAACTTAACTGGATTGAACTGCTTAAATCTGAAAAGCCTTTCAAATGGATTGAATAACAACAAAAATAAAGTGAAAAGGCTCCACACTAAATAAAGCCCACATGAAATCAAGTTCTACCTCTATACATTACCACAAAATGATCAACACACAGGACAAACCTTTATAAAAATTAACATCAGTGAAATTAATGTTAGAACAAATCTATATAACCGAGACAAAAATGTTAATACTCCTGAGTAATTTATAATTTAATACTAGAATCACATGTTAAGACATAAAAAAGTACTCAAAATGTTCATAATGTAACAAATTAATTTCTTAATGGGAACATTTCCTATGATAGCTTACAAATACAGTTTGAAAAAAATACCTCAAAATATAAAGACTCAGAATTTGGATCGCTTCTATGGGATTGACTAGAGTTTAAATGCTTATTATCTGGTCTCTTTTGCAAATTCTGTCTTCTTTCTGAGGAAGTACTGTGTCCTCGGCATCTGAATCCAACCTAAGTAAACCCCAGAGGGGAAAAGAAAATCTAATTATTTTAAAGTAAATGTTTCACTCAAGTATATAACATACTTGCAGAAAAGTACACACAAGTGTACAATTCAATAAATTTTCACCAAGTACATCATTTATTTTAAAGATCATGTTTCTGACAAATAAGGTACTTATAAGAAAAATAGGAAAATGAGACAATTATTGCACATTACTTTTTTCCCCTCTAAATGAGTATTTATTAGCAGCTTTATTCACAAAAGCAAAAACAGAAAACAAACTGGAAGCTCTACAGTGGATGAACAGTAAAAACTAACTGTGATCCAGATCACAGTATAGAAGTCTGCAGTCCATCACAAAAAGGAATAAACTACAGTACTGATAAACTCAACAATCAGAGAACCATGGAAGTGAAAAAGGCCAATCCCAAAAGGAATGTATGAAGGCATACAAAATTACTGAAACAACAAAATTAGAATGGGAGAATAGATCAGTAGATTCTCGGGAATAAGGAGTAGTTGGTGTGGCTATAAAAGGCAACACAAAGGTCCTTGTGGTGATGGATCTGTTTTGTCTCTTGACTATATCAAGGCCAATATCTGGGTGTGATATTGCAATATAGTTTTGCAAGATGTTACCACTGGGGAAACTGCATATTACTTACTTACTTATTTATTTTAGAGATGGGATCTTGCTCTGTTGCCCATGCTGGAGTGCAGTGACTCCATCACAGCTCACTACAGCCTTAACACCTGGGCTCGAATAATTATCTTGCCTCAGCCTCCCAAGTAGCTGGGACTACAAGCATATGCCACCACACCCAGCTAATTGTTTTATTTGTATTTTTGTAGAGACAGGGGTCTCGTTATATTGGTCTCAAACTGCTGACTTCAAGCAGTCTTCCCACCTTGGCCTCTCAAAGCATTGAGATTAAGGCACGAGTCACGTGCCTCGCCTTATACATTACTTTTTGAGTTAGGACTTCACTGTCACCCAGGCTGGAGTGCAGTAGTGTGGTCAAGGCTCACTGCAGCCTCAACATCCCAGGCACAAGTAATTCTTTCACCTCAGCCTCCCAAATAGCTAGGACCACAGGTGTGCACCACCACATCCAGCTAATTTTTTGATTATCTGTAGAGGCAGGGTCTGCCTATATTGTCCAGGCTAGTCTAGAATACCTGGTTTCAAGGGATCCTCCTGCCTTGCCTCCCAAAGTGCTGGGATTACAGGCATGAGTCACCCTGCCCAGCTACTATTTAACTATTCTAAGTCTTCTGATACTTCTTATTTTTAAAAAATAGATAAAACAATTAGGAAAAACTAGTAAAAATATTGTTTCAAAGATTTAAAAGAATAAACTTTTCATTCAATCACATAGATTAGTATTGTTGTATGTTAGGGACTAAATGTTTGTGTCTCCCAGAATTCATATACTAAAATCCTAACACTCCCTCCACCCATGAGATGCTATTTTAAAGTGTAGCCTTTGGGAGGCGATTAGGTTATGAGGGCAGAGCCATCATAAATGGGATTATGTGGTGGAAGGGGTGAAGGAGTTCTCTGGGGTTCCTTTATGAGAACTCCTTCACCCCTTCCATCACATAAGGACAAAGCTAGAAGACAGTCACATATTAACACAGATGCAGGCCCTCACCAGACACTGAATTTGCCAGGGCCTTGGACTTCCCACCCTCCAGAACTGTGAGAAATAAACCTCTGTTGTTTATAAATCACCAAGTATATGGCATTATTTTACAGCAGCCCAAACAGACCAAAGAATCCCATTAACAAATTGGCAAAATGTTCAATCGTCATATTGGCAAAAAAAAAAAAAAAAAAAAAATTATGCATTCTAAGACTCTTAAGACATTTCAAGTTACCTCGTAAATACCAAATGCAGCTAACAGTAAATGCCTCTCTTAACCAGGACACTTAAAAGATAGAAAATTATAACCTTCAGTAACAGCTACTCCAAAATTCTAACAATAAACAGTATTGGAAACAGACCTGGAGAGAAGGTGCTGATACACAGGCCTTGGATTCTGAAATCAAACACGCACACAAAGACCTGAAACCACCTGAATTCCCACACTTGCTGTTATAAACCAGAGTTAGTATACATGTATTAATGGTGTAACAAACACTAAAACAATTTTTTTAAAAACAAATGCAACTTGATTCTTACACTTGGAGACATAAAGCACCAGGATTGAATTAAAACTCCCAAACTAATGGTCCCAACAAAGTTCATGTGAACCAAATATTTAAGTATTCCAGTAACCTGATGAAT
The DNA here is from genome assembly GCA_963573385.1 of Cacajao melanocephalus. Classification (NCBI taxonomy): domain Eukaryota; kingdom Metazoa; phylum Chordata; class Mammalia; order Primates; family Pitheciidae; genus Cacajao; species Cacajao melanocephalus. Next base: position 40,486 of record CAUYLG010025612.1, read on the forward strand.
GAATCAATAACTTCATGACATCTAAATACTCTTTGTCAGCTCTTCTAAGAAAGAGTTTTGTTGATAGAGGGCACACTGAACAAAACAAATCAGAAGCTACAGCTTTGACTATATATTAACATTCTTAAATGACTAGCACAAAATTAATTTAAAAATTTTAAAGTTTTCATACCCCATTTACAATAATAAACAGGAAAAATATTAAGAATATCTACAAACTTATTTAAGGAAAACTTTACAACACTTCCATTTATTTATTTATTTACTACCTGTTTAACTGAGACAGGGTCTCACTCTGTCGCCCATGCTGGAGTGCAGTGGTGCCATCATAGCTCACTGTAACCTCAAACTCCTGGGCTCAAGCGCTCCTCCCACCTCAGCCTTTCAAGTAGCTAGGGCTATGGGTGTACGCCACCACATCTGGCTTAGACCACTTCTAAAGAACACAAAAAAATTATTCAAGCCAGGCGTGGTGGTTCACAGCTGTAATCCCAGCACTTTGGGAGGCCAAGGCAGGTAGATCGCTTGAGGTCAGGAGTTCAAGACCAGCCTGGCCAACACTATGAAACCTGGTCTCTACTATAACACAAAAATTAGCTGCATTTGGTGTCAGTCAACTGTAAATCTCTTAGCTACTCGGGAGGCTGAGGCAGGAGAATCACTTGAACCCAGGAGGTGGAGCTCACAGTGATCGGAGATTGCACCACCGCACTCCAGCCTGGGTGATAGAGAGAGACTCTGTCTCAAAACAAACAAAAAGATTCAAAAGTAGGAAAACATACTGTTTTTGCATAGAAAGATGACACATCATAAAGGTAGTTGATTGTCTCTAAGTTTACAGATCAATTACCAATTGAACAGAATACAAAGTCCAGAAATGGATTCCAATTTATGTGGGAATTTAATAGATGATAAAGGTAATTATTTCAAGCCAGTGAAGAAGAGAGAAACTTTTCAACAAACGGTGTTGGAAGATTTTTAAAAGTCACTTCAAAAACACAAAGTAGGACCCATTTCTCACACCATACCAAGAAAAACTCCAAATGGAATAAAGATTTAAACGTAAAAAAACAAGGCCATGAACACACTAGAGGAAAAAACAAGCAAATGCCTTTACAGCCTTGGAGTAGGGGCAAAACTTTTCCAATCATGATTTAAAACCCTTTAGAAGCCATCAAAAAAAAAAGATCAATAAAGTCAATTTATAAATATAAACTTCTTAATGTTATTTTAAAAACAAACTATGCATGGCAACAGTCATGATAATAATGAGCAAAGTAAAAAATGAAAACCTAGCAAAATATTTGCAACTTGTATTACCTATTAAAGACTCCAAGAAACTTTAGGAATTTGATTAAAACTTGATCAAACTGATTTTATAATGTACCCCAAAACAGAAAGAAATAGATCAAGATTCAAAAAATGAGCAAAGGATATAACCAGGTAAGTTCACAGGAAATGAAGTAAATACAAATGGTCCTTAAATACATGGAAAAATGATAAACTACATTAAGACATAATTTTTACCTAAGTGGCACACACCCAAAATCCTGAACACACACTATCCCTGAAGCCGTGTGAAACTAGGCACTTTCCACATTGTTGTGGAGGATGAACACTGATACAATCTGGTGATATTTACCAAAACAACAGATGAATTTCCCTTTTGATTCAGCAGTCCCTTATCTAGAAACTGATTCTATACACACACATTTCTAAATGACATGCCAGCATGTCTACAACAGCAACAGTTTACAAGCAACCCAAGTGTCCATTGATAAGACTACAGAAATCAACAAGGGTATATCCACACAATATTAAGAGTTGTCTAAAAGGAAAAAGTGAGGAAGCCCTTTATGTAGTAATAAGGAAATTATGAAAATGTCTCCAAGATACACTGTTACACTGTTAAGTGAGCAAAGCAGAGCAGAGAACAGAGCAGATATGTTCTTTTATGTAAAGAAAAATATAAGATATATACTTATATTTTCTTATATATACTTATATTTACTTATATTTTCTTATAATGAAGTGAAAAAACTCTGGAAGACTACAAGAAATTACTTAAAGTGGGAGAGGTATAGGAGGAGAGGAGAGGGCAAGGAAAAGCAGGAGTGAAATGAGACTTTTTCATTGTGTATCATGTTTTCATTTACTTTTCAACCTATTCCATAAAATAAAGCCATTTTAAAAGATTTCAAGTTTTTAAGATTCTTTCCATCATTTAAAATTAGACTTATACCAGACTAAAGAAATGATCTATGTTACACAATGTTAAAACACTGCTAAGGATGTTTAAAACTCCTGTAATTAAACAGCATGGCACAGGTGCAAAAATCTCACAAACTGAACAAAACAAATAGCCCAAAAATAGCACATAAGAAATCAGCAGGCCGGGCATGGTGGTTCACATCTGTAATCCTGGCACTTTGGGTGGCCAAGGTGGGTGGATCACGAGGTCAGGAGTTGGAGACCAGCCTGGCCAATGTAGTGAAACCCCATTTCTACTAAAAATACAAAAATTAGCCAGGCGTGGTGACGGGCATCTGTAATCCCAGCTACTCGGGAGGCTGAGGTAGGAGAATGGCTTGAACCCGGGAGGTGGAGGTTGCAGTGAGCTGAGATCGTGCCATTGCACTTCAACCTGGGCAACAAGAGCAAGACTATGTCTCAAAAGAAAAACAAAAAAAGGAATCAGCAAATCACTAAGATGGAAACACAAACCAGGGAAAGATTGTTAGGACAACTGGTTAACTACTTTGAAAATCCACTTCATTTTGTTTTACCATGGATCAAAATACATCTCAGATAAAAATGTCCTGAAATTATACTATAAAAAGTAGCAGAACATGCAGGTCAATATTTATTTGATTTCTAAAAGATGTTTAGAGCCTAAAAACAATCAGAAATTGCAAACAGGGAAAACATTTTGACTTAAAAAGATTCTGCATCTCAAAAATCAAACAAACACACTTATGTAAAGTACAAAGATAACAAAGCATCAGAAGAAGAAAGCAAATACGTGGTCAAACATCTGGCTCAAGTTCTTTGGAGCCATATATATTTGAAAAGTTTTCTTTTTGGCTCTTTTAACATTCCTCATCAGTTTTAAGGAGAGAAAATGTTTTTCATCTCGGTATTATTTCCTCTCTAGTGAGCTACTGATACCAAAAACAACAGTATTGAAACTGTAAACACGGGTAGGGCTAGCAATTACAGTCTCAGCAGAAAATTTCAGCCCATATGTATGTATTACGTAGATTTTATTTATCTAATCTATATAAATGATTCCTCTTCTAGCTCTTTTGTTTTTAATCAAATAAACCTAGACTGCCTCACAAGGTTGTCACAAATGATTTATTTTTGCAATAACCACAGGGAAGAGGGAATTATTTTGTTTGTTTTCTTGACAGCCTAATTAATGTTAAGGTACATCTGAAGTACAGGTTGAGTTATTCCTTATCTGAAATGCTTGGGACAAAAGTGTCTTAAATTTCAGATTTTTCCAGATTCTGGATTATCTGCATATACATACTGAGGTATCTCGGGGATGGGATCCAAGACTAAACACGAAATTCACTTGTGTTTCATATGCACCTATACACATAGCCCGAAGGTAATTTTATATAATATTTTAAATAGTTGTGTGCATGAAACAAAGTTGTGTTAAGTACTTATGCACAGAATTTTCAACTTGTGCTGTCATGGCACTAAAAAAGTTTCATATTTTTCAATTAAAAAATGAGCAAATGATATGAACAGTCATTTCTCAAAAGAAGACATACATGAAAAAATGCTCAACATCACTAATCATCAGGGAAATGCATATCAAAACCATAATGAGTTATTTTTTCATCTCAATTAGAATGCCTATTCTCAAAAAGACAAAAAAAAATGCCGGTATGCTGGTGAGGATACAGAGAAAAAGGAACTCGTATACACAATGATCTTGGGAATGCAAATTAGTATAACCACTACAGAAAATAGTATAAAGTTTCCTCAAAAAACTAAAAAAAGAACTACCATATGATTCAGCAATCCCATTACTAGATCCAAAGAAAAGGCCATCAGTATGCCAAAGACATAACTGCCTCTCTTGTTTACTGCAGCACTATTCATAAGAGCCAATCATAATTCAACCTAAGTGGCCACCAGGAGACGAATGGATCAAGAAAATGTGGTATATGTACACAATAGAATACTATTCATCCATGAAAAAGAACAAAATCCTGTCATTCACCGCAACAAGGATGAGTCTAGAGGACAATATGTTAAGTGAAATAAGCAAGGCACAGAAAGATAAATAACATATGTTGTCACTGACATGCGGAAGCTAAAAAAGCTGATCTTACAGAAGTAGAGAGCAAAATAGTGGTTACCAGATGCTGGGAAGGGTTGAGGTATGGGGATAGGTAGAGGTTGGTCAACGAATACAAAATTACAGCTACATAGGAATAAATTCTAGTGTTCTATAGCACTAGTAGGGTGACTACAGTTAACAACGACTTACTGTATATTTTCAAATAGGGGACAAGATTCTGAACGTTCCCAAAAAAAAAGAAATGATCTATGTTTGAGACAATGGATATGTTAATTACCCTGATTTGATTATTACATGTTGTATACACTTATCAATATATCACACTATACCTTGTAAGTATATACAGTTATTATGTGTCAACTTAAAAAAAAAAGTTTCAGATTTTAGAGCATTTTGGATTTGGGATTGGAGACGTTCAACCTGTATTTCATTCCAGGGAGGCAAAGGATCAGGCAAATGGTATATTTAACCCATTAGTAACTTGCTCCTATTTAAGTTTATTCATGAACATATCCATATAGTCACATGATAGCTTTAATTCCTTAACTAGAGTTAAGGAATCCAAGAAGACTATCTAAAAAATGAAAAGAAAAAATAACGACCATTAAACAACTCCCTGATTTTATAGCCAACCAAAGCACAAAAATACAGTAATTGGTAGTTCATGACAGTGCACAGCCTGCTCTACTGCACTGCAGTTACACTTTGTTCCTCTGGGCCTTCAGGAAACTGCCCTGTCTGACTACATTATGGTAAGCCATTACTCTGGCACCACCATTAGCACAAAAGGGTATTTACAGTCAAGTAAAGGCACATGGACAAAGCTGCAATCCGTAAGATCAAAAAATCAGTTTTTAAAGCACAAAATGCTTTCACATTTTTATGTGGGGAAAAAAACATGGCAAATGAAACAGGATTAAAGGGCATCCTTTTTTAACATTATAAAATATTTAAATATACAGAAATGTAGAAAAAATGATACCATATATGCCCACTCAACACTTTGCCATTTTGTTTCATTAAGTAATTTTATTAGCTAAGCCATTTTAAAGTTACAAATATCATGATAGTTCACTTTCAAATCACTCAATATCATCTCCATGGCACCACTCTAAATAAATTCTAAAATGACTCATCTCATACCTAATCAATTTTCTCCAACCTAATTTGAATTACCTGTGAATTATTTCTTTGTTCAGTTTGCCTTCCACCTCTAGAAAATGTCTGATTTTTTTCCATCCAGGGTTTTTTCTGAGTTGCCTGGCAAGTTACATTGGACCAATTTACACCACCTATAACAAACGAAATTTTAAATTATAATTTACTTATAAAAGATAGCAAGACCTAAATTGCTCTGACTTCATATACTGAAATTCAGTCACTAGAAATGTAATACTGAAAATTTTTCTATAAACTTTTTATTTTTTTATTTTTTTTGAGACGGGGTTTCACTCTTATTGACTAGGCTGGAGTGCAATGGCATGATCTCGGCTCACTGCAACCTCTGCCTCCTGGGTTCAAGCAGTTCTGCTGCCTCTGCCTCCCAAGTAGCTGGGTTTACAGGCACCTGCCACCTCGTCTGGCTAATTTTTTGTATTTTCAGTAGAGACAGTGTTTCATCATGTTGGCCAGGCTGGTCCTTGAACTTCTGACCTCAGGTGATCCACAGGCCTCGGCCTCTCAAAGTGATAAGATTACAGGTGTGAGCCACCGTGCCTTGCCCTGAAAACTTTTAAGTAGTACTACAGTTCTTAAGTAATACAAGTGTCCTCTTACAGAATATCTCCAGCTGGCATTTTCTCAAGCTGATCAGCAAAACTGTACTTCCAAAATACCTTCAATCTGTGCAAGATTTCTAGGTTTTTTTGTTTTTTGCAGTATCAGCAACCCTCATGCTTAAAAAGAAAACTGATACGGACAAAGTAGAAAGTACAGCAAAAACACAATATAGAAAATAAGTACCTGCACACATAGAAGATTCCACATGCTAAAAAAAGAAACAAAAAGACAATTATACTCTACTTAAGAACCAACATTATGTACTTTGCTAAATGTTTTATAATTTAGCCTAGTGTGAAGCATGCATACTACAATATTATAATACTTCATCAATGAATATTTTTTATAATAAAATACAAAATATATTTGTAACTATCCTATTACTATAAGAACTGTTAACAAAAACCAACACTTAAGATTTAGCAGAGGATGCAAATATAATACCCACATCAATGACCAATAAAGAAATCAAGACGATGTCACATACATTCATGGTACCGGAATCAGGATTTCTCAAAGCCCCTGCTGCAGGCTGGTTGTTGCTGTGTTTGGGACTGCAGTAACCACTATCACTGTCAATGTCAGCTTCACTAGCCCCCTGCTCACTAGAAGATTCAGCAGTAGGGTGGGATGCTCTTCTTCTCCTGCTCTTGGACTTCCAGAGCATTGTGGCAGTGGTCTCTGAGAGAGACTTGTTAGCGATATCTGACGGGAAATCTACGAAGGCAAGGAAAGTACGATAATTCTTTGTGATGAACAAATTGATACATTCTTGTTAAATTATCATTAAGATTGTAAGAAAACAGATACCAAACTTCATAAATGAAGTAACAGGTGACAACTTTTTGAAAAGGTCATTAAAAGGTAAGATGTTCCTGGTAAGTTTGTTTACAGTATGTTTTCTGTTTTTCTTGAGTCAGAGTGTCAGTCTGTTTCCCAGGCTGGAGTGCAGTGGTGCAATCTTGGCTCACTCCAACCTTTGCCTCCCAGGCTCAAGAAATCCTTCTACCTCAGCCTCCCAAGTAGCTGGGACTACAGGCATGCACCACCATCACGCCTGGCTTATTTTTTGTAGAGACAGAGTTTCATTCACAATGTTGCCCAGGCTGGTTTCAAACTTCTAAGCTCAAGTGATACATACGACTTGACCTCCCCAAATGCTGGGATTACAAGCATGAGCTATGGCGCCCAGACTATGTTTTTAATATGAAAAGAGAATAAAATATATCACTAATTCTAAAACCACCATCAACCATTTATGAAAGAGAACACCCTGAATCTTTTGAAGGTCGCTGTGTGTTCCCCTCCACTACTACATCCTTTTCTTACCCCAGAGCTTACCGTCTTTTCTGAATTCTGTGTGTATCATTCCCTCACTTTGCTTTATAGATTTGTCATGGATTTCTGTATTTCTAAAACCTAAATCATATAATTTTTCAGTTTTTATCTTCATTTTAAAACACCACATTGTCCATGTGACTTCTCACCTATGCCACACCTCAACACTGGTTTTGAGATTCTGGTGCATGTCCTTATAATTCATTAATGCCACTGGAATCTAAAATGCCTTTACATGAATATGCCACAACGTACTTATCCTTTGTACCACTGATGAGACAACTGGGTTGTTTTGGAATTTTGCTACCAAGAACAATATTGCTGTTAAAATTGATGTACAGACACATGAATGTTCATATGTGCAATTTAAGTTTCTCTAAGATAAATACTGCCAGTACTTAGGGGATATACATATCCAACTTCACTTGATACCAAATCATTTTCAAAGGTACTTAAAAGACAGTTATACTCCAACAGTAAAATATATCCCCATGATCCATATATTCATTAAATACCTTGTATTATCTTCCAGACTGTACCTAATCTGTTGGGTATAAAAAGGTGGCATGGCTCGGCTCGGCATGGTGGCTCACATCTATAGTCCCAGCACTTTGGGAGGCCATGGTGGGTGGATCATGAGGTCAGGAGTTAGAGACCAGCCTGACCAATAGGATGAAATCCCATCTCTACTAAAAATACAAAAAAATTAGCTGGGCATGGTGGCGGGCGCCTGTAATCCCAGCTGCTCTGGAGGCTAAGGCAGGAGAACCACTTAAGCCTGGAGGCAGAGGTTGAAGGGAACTGAGATCACGCCATTGCACTCCAGCCTAGGTGACAGAGTGAGACTCTGTCTCAAAAAAAAAAAAAGGTGGCTCATGCTCATTGTGGGTTTTAATTTGTATGAGGCTGATCCTCTTTTTGATGCTTTTAGCCACAAGTGTTTTCCCTTCTGTGAAATTTTTATTAATATTACTTTTGAATTATCTGACTTCTGCCATTTTTCTATTGAATTATATTTTTTATTTCACAAATTATAATTGCAGCAAGATATTCTAAAAAAAGGAAAAAAACCTTAGTCTTCTTTGAACAAGTCACAAGTTTTCCTTTTTCCACATTTCTGCCCATTCATAATCTCTATACAACACTGATACAATTTTGAGTTGTGCTCTGCTTAATATGATGTCATGTTACAATAAGTCTTCATAATTTTAAGATGGTTCCGTATTATCCACTGAGTGGTGTCCTGTGCTTAGAGTGGTGTCCAAGAGGGACTTGTTACCTGCTACTACTGGGCACTATGAAAGCTTCAGTACTTTTGCTGCACTGCTGCAACATGTATCTCTAATCAAATAGCCCCCTCTCTTTCTAGGGGGAGGCTCTATCTGGATACATTCATAGAAATGAGATGACTGGATCCAAAGAAAAATTCCTATAGTCCTGTAAAATTGTTTTAGCCTGCTAGCACTGTGTTCCACAGGCTCCAAGAATACGGTGGGATCATTCTCTTATTGGTTCATATTAATTCTTTATATATCTCATGCTAATCCTTTGTCAGTTACATGCACGGTAAAAGTCTTTTCGAAGCTTGTGGCTTATTCTTTCACTTACTTTTAATAAATAGAAATTCTTAATTTTAGAAATAGTTCCCTCCTTGCAGTCATAAAGTTATCTGCCTATATTTTCTTCTACTATTGGGTTCCCTAAGTCCTTAATCCATCTGAAATAGATTTGCATGGGGTATAAATTAGTAATGCTATCTCTGTCTTTTTCCATATATGTGTTTTATACACATGTCTGTTTCTGGGCTCTCTGTTCTGTTCAACTTTTGTATGCTACATTGATAAAATAAACCTAAAGGAATTAAGATGGCTTTATACGTTTCCATACCTAGAGGAAAAGTTCTTTTCCAGGGATGTCTTGGGTCTTCTGAAACCACTGTTCCTTTATTTTAGAATTAGTTTATCAAGTTTCCCAAAAATCACTTTGAACATGATATTTAGGCTTTTCTTAATGTCCCATAATAAAGACTTAACATTTTCTTTTTTTTTTTTTTTAAATCACTGCAACCTCCGCCACCCAGGTTCCAGTGATTCTCCTACCTCAGCCTCCCAATTAGCTGGACAGCAGGCATGTGCTACCACACAGGGCTGATTTTTATATTTTTTAGTAGAGATGGGGTTTCACCATATTGACCAGGGTGGTCTCGAACTCCTGGCCTCAAGTGATCTGTCCATCTTGGCCTCCCAAAATGCTGGGATTACAGGGGTGAGCTACCATGCCCAGCCTAGTCTTACCATTTTCTGCCTGTATGTCCCATACATCTTCTCTAAGATTTCCAGAAATTCTTTTACTGTTATTGTTAATGACATCTTTTTGTAAAATTTTGTTTGTAGGTGACAAATTGAAATGCAATTAACTTCTGTATATTATATTAGATCCAGCCATCTTATTATAAACTTTTATTAATGATCTTGTGTTCAAAAGTAAAAGTCTTACAAATGGAAAGACATTCCTAATAAACTATAATATTTAATTCAATCTCTGCCTGATGCCAAATTATTCTCAGAAATTAAAAACTTAACTGAAGGATAAAAATACTGATAGAATTACAATCCTCAGATTTGAAAACTAAGAATAAAAATACTAATAGGATGTACAATATATACAGTCTTCTACTCAAATTTCACCTTCATTTTTTTCATTTTCTAATTGCTATGCCTCAGAAAGAATGTCTTTGTGGTTAAAACAATAAGACAAAGAAGTAAAGATATTTTAAAGTCTTCCCAGGGTTAAAAGCACATAAAAGTGGGTCACTATGGATACAGACAACCACACCAGAAAACTTGGTAACATATCACATTGTGATTATTTTCCATAGCCACTCCAAGTAATTGCCAGAGTCAGTTAATCTCAAAGCTTCATGCCTTTATGCTTTAACCAAACAATGACTGTACTATCAGCTAGACTTTTAAAACTGATTTTCAGATCCTTTCTCTGCTTCTAATGGATCTAAGCAACTGTAAAAAGATAAACAGATCTCCAAAAGAAAAGGTATAACCTGAATTTAAAAAGTATAAGCCATCTTATTGATTTCAACTCAGACCTCATTTGAATGGAGGCTGTACAGAGATTTAAAGAAGCCAACTGTGCCTTTGAATGGATCTTGGCCTTGAATCATTAACAAAGATTTTTTTTACTAATGTCAATGACTATGGGTGAGGGAAGATAAACATATACTCCACAGGTAATAAACTGAGATCACGGAAACAAAGTGAAATTTCACAATATAAACTATAAAAAATAGCTAGAACATTGTAAGAATACTAATTCTTGTCTACTACCAGTTGAAAGCTTTTTTATTAATGCCTATATAGTCCTCTAAAAATTTCTGACAAAATGTATTTGACTAGTTCAAAATTTGTAGTTGTTTAATAGGATATACATGACATACGTAAGTTTGGTTCAGATCTACACTAAAATATGGCTTAGAAAACTTGCTAAGTTCTTTCTACAACAATGTATAGGATTATTAGGATGTTTCATAAAGGGTTTTAATCTAGTTATAAACACATGTGCAATTTTAATTTCAACCTAAATGAGTTCCCCCAATTTCTATAGTATCTGCAAAATTCCATCTCTGATTTCTGAACGGCTCCATTATTACAAAAGGAATAGGACACCTTAAACTCCACCTAAAATTGTACCTAAGGCCAGCAAGCAAATTCAAAGAACGTTAAGGACACAGATTGCTTTATCCTTCCTGGAGAATTTCACAAAGTGGCAGGACAAATAAAAGGATGAAAGTTGGCAGGACAAATAAAAGGATGAAAGTCTACAATCCTGACAAGTGGTAGAGACCACAATTATAAAGTGAATGAATGAAAACAAGTAAAAATCAGTGATGCACATGTAAGAACGCTTGCCTTACCAGTTTGCTGTGAAGCATCTACCAGAAGCACAATTTTTGATCGACTATCAGGACCTGCTGCATTTGTTTCTTTCTGAGTAGCTACATTTTTCACCATGGGCCTTTTGCTTTTTATATGCTGTTGTAAAAGCTGTTGCTGATTTAAAAAAAAAACAACAACTATTCAATGTACTGAACATTATAAAATACACATCTATGACAAAACACACCTAAGTCTATGTTCAAAATTCTTGGCTCCCACGGGGAAATAGTATTAGGGTTTCATGAAATATCTGTAGCAAAGCATAACAAGCTAAACAATGTATTATACACACTTTCAAATAACACAACTATGATTAATAAATGAATTCATTTTTAATTGCTACTTGTATTTTTTATCTTCTCAGTCAAAAAACAATAGCAGTGGTATAATAATATCATACAAGGGGTTGTGAATTTCTTTAAAAGGGTAGTATCTTATCCCAAAGTGAAATTTTAGTTTCAGAAAAGCAATGACATGAAAAATGATTTCTACTTCAGAATTCAAAAAGAAAATACAAAAAAGCTGATCCTGGCAGAGCACAGTGGTTCACACCTATAATCCCAAATTCTTGGGCTGGTAGATCACCTGAGGTCAGGAGTTTGGAACCAGCATAGGCGACATAGAGAGACCCCCATCTCTACCAAAAAAAAAAAAACAGACAAATACAGCAGGAGTCCTATCTACCCAAGAAGCTGAGGCAGGAGGATCACTTGAGTCTAGAAGTTTGAGATTACAGTGAGCTATGAATGCGCCACTGTACTCCAGCCTGGCTGACGGAGCAAGGCCCTGTCAATCAATTAATATCAAAAAACAGATCTCTTACTTTACTTTTAAAAATGTAACTATTCATCACTTAGTAGCAACTTACACAATAGAAATCTGAATTTAACTTCTTGAACTTCCTAAACTGAAGTGCTGAAAATGTATTCTGAGAAGTTGTGTTCCTTCAACATCTGGAAATTATATACTATTATCTTATTTCCAACACTTATTTTTCATTCTGAGTTCCCAAAAGGATATTCCTTGACCAAGAACGGTTCCATGAACAAAAACTAAAAGCTTTTCAAAGCAACCTCTGCTGCTTGTATTTCAATTTTTACAAATAATATGAGGAGGCAATAAAGACGTCACTGAAGAAGTTGGGCTAATGGAATCTAGGAAAAGCATCAACTCCTTGATGGTATACTCGTAAGGTATGTCTAAGAAGTCCCTCTTCTATCAGCTCAAAAGTGCTAACTAGAAACATGTTTTTTCCTCTCATTAGCTTTGACAATAAGGCTTCAACTGTAAAACAGCCTCTTAAGTTAAAAAGTTAACTAAAATTAAACCTTAATTCTCTTGTGATTCAAAGCCTTCACTTCTTTTTCTTTCTTTTTTTTTTTTTTTTACTTAGTCAAAAGGCTGGTACTGACTAAAAGTGGTTCTACATATTTAACTTTCGTTTTCTTCAGTCTAGGAGTCCCTTGTTTATATAAAAGCGAAGCACCTCTTAAATAACAAAGTGCTATTCCCACTAAAAATTCACAGATTCGAAACAATAAAGTTGAAGGGATCTCATGAATCACCAATGTTCTTTTCTGTAATGTCTCCTGCTAACTTTTGAAGACTGAAAATAGATCGTTTGGGTTGGTTTTTGTTTTTTTTTTGCAACAGGGTGTCACTCTGTCACCAGCCTGGAGTGCAGTGGTGCTATCTCAGCTCACTGCAGTCTTCACCTCCTGGGTTCACGTGATTTTCCCACCTCAGCCTCCCAAGTAGCTGGGGCTACAGGCATGCACTAACATACCTAGCTAATTTTTGTATTTTTTGTAGAGATGAGGTTTTGCCACGTTGCCCAGACTGGTCTCAAACTCCTGGGCTCAAGTGACCCACCTGCCTCAGCCTCCCAAAGTGCTGGGATTATAGGTGTGAACCACTGCACCTGGCCAACTGAAATATCTTGAAGTGCATGAGCCATTCAACACAGCTAGCACAAGATCCACAATAACCACTTATGCATGCTGGTGTCACCACGCAATTGTTATCACTAAATTAATTTGTAAGTATGTGTGCCTTATGTAAAACTCTCTAAAGGAACATGAAAATGACTATAAATCATATCACCATCAGAATGAGGAATAAACAACACAAAGAAAGCTATTTTAAGAATTACACATCCTTTACCATTTTATAACAGTGAACAATATATTTTATAGTAAATTCAGCATTAACAGTCAATCAATTCAAGTAGCAAATTACTTATACTAATATAAGTAATATCAAATTTAAAAGCCAACCAAAACCAGACACTTACTTTTGGTACCACTGTTCCTCTGTTACTGTTTCTGCTTCGATGGCTGGACAATGGGAAGACCTGTCCAAGCTGACTTGGACGCTCAGGGCATTCTGTGGTAATAGCATTTACAGTATTTGCAGCCTGAAAGGTGTTGGAGTAAGGTGTAGGAAAAGGATGATAGAAACCCATAACCTGAGCACATGGTGCTGGCATCAGCTGATAGTATGTATACTCTGTAGAAACAGGTGGCTGAGCAGATATAATAGGGTAGGCAAAGTATGGTCCAGTAGGGTTTGGATTCGGTTGTTGCCATCGTATATCATTGTTATATAAAGGAAACTGTCTGCAAAACCAAATCAAAAAAGAACAAATCTATTGACAAGTCTAAAAATACTACTAAAGCAAAATCTCTTAACTCATTAAAAGACAGAACAGTGCACAACAGTGGCTTCGTGATAATTTTGGGAAAGGAGACAAAACTAACATCACCTTACACATTTCTTTGCTGTAATTAGAGGTCATTATGTTCATGTAGTAACAATTTAAACAACAGTATAAATGAACCCAACCTGATGGTTTTACAGTATTCCACATACCACTAGTATTTTTAACTTTACCTTCAACCTTTCTCAAGGTACTTCTGCCTAAAAGTTAAACACCTAGCTACTGGGATTTACCAACAATGGCAGTCCAAAGTTCCCATTCAAAGACAACTGGGACAGCCTTCTGTAAAGAACAGAGTTAAGGTGACCATAGCATAAGGTGATCGATACATGGAGTAATTTAATTCCTTCACCTCTCATTCTTCAGCTCAATCCCAGAGCCTCCTACTCCTCCTCTCATACTCCCCTAATCACTTGGCCAAGTCCAGCTCTTTTCCTGGCTCCCCTCCTGGCAATAGAAGCAGGCTCTAGGTCCAAGTGAAAGAAAAGAGGAGGCAAGTCTGCCCATTGACATCTCCAGCCTTGGAGCTTCTTCTAGTGCAGTTCAAATAAAACACTAGCAAAATTTTTCCTGTCCCAGCACCCCCTCACCAAAGGTTCCTGCTGATCCATATGGGGTCCTAGGGAGTACGGAGTTGAAGCATAGAGCTTTTCCTCATTACTCTCACAACAAAGCAAAATAGTTCACTGCCATATTCCTAAAAATATTTTAAAAATAATCTGTTGGCTCATTTACTCAAGAATTCACAAAGGTTATTTGGTAAATCAAGAAAACCAATTAAGTTTATCATACTGTATACCTGGCCATTTTTTCAAATAGAAAAATAGTACTATTCAATTTAGTTTAATGAATCAGCTTGCACATTATCCAATACAGGCAAGGATATTTAATATAATGCTAACTTCAATTGAAAATGATTCCTTAGTTTCTACTATTTGTCCAACCCTCAAGACTCTTTATTAAGAGTCTCAGAATATTAACTTGAACACTTAGTATTTGAGAAAGTAGTTGAATGACCTTATATACCATACATCCACAATTTCTCAAAGAATGTGCACTGGCACACTAGTATGCAACAGTGGTTTACAGATGTGTGGAAATATTGATTGCCTCAGCCCTCAGGGATGGCAGAGCCTATAGCTAGTCACCAGCTGCCTCATCCATTTATAGTTGTAGACAAACAAAATTTTCTGTGTGACATAACTTGAAAAAGGCTGAAAGTACTTTTATACAGCAATAAAATAAACATAAATTTAAACTAAAATTTGAGTCTAGACTAAAATCTCGTCTAGCTAACCATGACAGCTTCAAAGTTAAGGACTACTGCTTGGTATTTTCTCCTAACACCAGAGACTATATTGGCAACTATGAGATTAGATGTTTAATCTTATAAAAAACGTTTTTGTTCACTTCTGAATATTTTATTTCTTCTTCGAGCTGACTTACTTCAAATAAATTTCAATGACTTACTGAAGGAGACATAGCCTAAGAATTCAGATTTCTCTTAGAAAAAAATGAGAAACTAATCCATGTTAACAATTTCCGCATTTCTGTATCATTTTATTTATTCCTCAAATGGTTAATGTCTAAAAGTTGCAAAAGAAAAATATTAAGTGTACTTTGCCAACTTTTATAGCCACCCCCCAAAAAATAAAATCAAAATAAACAAATTACCTATTGGACTGGTTTTCCTGCACAAATGGGTAACAAGTAATCAGGTAGCTGGGAATTGGAGTTGGTTCTACACCAGAAACACTTCCATTATCATTTGGGAGAGCCATAGGGATCATAAATGTATCAGGACTCTTCTTCTGGGGAATAAACGGCTCTACCTCAGCTGACAGCTTGACATTCTTCAAAGAGAAGGTAGAATACATTAATAACAAACAAGCAAGCAACTTAATACAAATTCACAACTCAACAGCAGAAGAGTCAGTTTTTATAAACAGTAATTAGGTCTCTTCTCAGCATTCATAAAACATCCAAAAGGAAGAGCAATGTCAACTGTAAAATAACTGAAGAATGATCAAGTTACTTAGACAAAGCCATCAAATAAGGACAATAAATCAAATGTTACATTTCAATGTAATTAAAGCTGTTAAAACAATCAAGAGAACACAGAAGCATACCTCAGTGTCTAAAAATAAAGTTGGCAGTAAGAAATGTAGCTCTTCAGACAAAACAATGTGTTTTTAACTCATTTTGTTAGGGGGAAAAAAATCAAACAAAATTCTGAAGGGTAATTATTACTCTGTATTTGTTTCCGTACTCTTGAAAATTGTCTATTTCTGTTCACTTCTGGAAATTAGATTAGTATCATTAAATTAAAAGAACAAACGTCTAAGATGAAAAAATACTTAACATTAAGAAGAAAAAAATTTCACAAACTGGGGAAAATATGAGTACTAAGTTTCCCAGTACACATCTGAGTAAACTAAAGTAATCCAAGGTATGTAATCCATTTTAGTTTACTTAAAGTTTAACATAACAGGCAAAAACTTCAAACTCTAATGATACAAGCTAGTAATGTTCATTCTGTGATATTCATTAGAACCCAAACTTACTTATATAAGACACAATATATCAAACCAATAAATGTTATAGCAATAATGCAAAGATAATGGAAGCTTGCTTTATAAAGTTCACGTATATGCATAAGAAAAGAAACTGGGCAGGGCAGGGGCAAAAAAAAGAAAAGATAAAACTGAAATCACATTTTAACTATACGAAAAATGTAATTTTTAGGATTTCTTTTTTTTTTTTGACAGGGTCTCACTCTGTCACAGGGTAGGGGTGGGGTGCAGCGGTGTGATCATGGCTCATTGCAGCTTCAATCTCCTGGACTCAAGTGATTCTCCCGCCTGTCTCCCAAGTCATGGGCACTCAGCCACACATCATCACGCCCAGCAAACTTTTTAATGTAGAGATGGGGTTTTGCCACGTTTCCCAGGCTGGTCTTGAACTCCTGGGCTCAAGTGATCCTCCCAAAGTGCTGGGATTATAGGCATGAGCCTGGCCAGGATTTCTTTTAAAAATCAGAAAGTCCTTTTTGACATATGAGAACTCACCAAGCAGTTTTATAAATCTGAGCTAGTAGACATTCAGGGTTTTTTTTCAGGAAAGTATATGGGTACATCAAATTATCAATCTTAACGATACTAATATAATTATAAATAAATAATTTTAAAATAATACTTTTCTTGACTTCTCCCCACCAAAAAATACCAACTCATAAATGACTTTGGTAGCAACAAATTCAAATTCTTGCTCAGGTCAAAAGTTGCAAACAATTTTTACACCCCAACTCATTTATATTTTATTAGAAAAAAGTTTTATAAACTTAGGCAACCTACTATTTAAAAGGTATTATGTATAGTTTAAAACTAATGTCTGTACATATACACAGTGTGTGCTTTTAAATATTTAAGTTTGTATTGGTTTCTATTCTAACTGCAATTCTAGATATCAGAGTTCAACAATAAAACTCACAAACACTAAAATGATCCTTTGTTTTTAGCAAAAAAAAAAAAAAAAGAGAAAGAGAGAAGCTGCTATAGTCAACAGCTGCACAAACAGAAGATGTCACTAGTAGGAACAGACTGGCAAACTTTCTCCTATAGCTACAACTCTGTAAGGTTTCAAAAGCTGTTTATTGTGACTTTGGGGCCTTCAGTAATATACATCGAAATGCAGCATCTGTTGTTCTTAGTACTGAAAAGCAGTGATCCAAACTATTCTTTTAAGATAACAAACTATTCTTAAAAGTCTACATAATAAAGCCCACATAGATAACATGTTAAACAAATAAAAAATTCTGGCAATATTTTAATTATATTAGTATAGAAATCAAAGAAATATGACTTGAATAGTAAACAACAAAATGTATGAAAAACTAGACTAGTTACATTATAGAATGTTATTCTTCAGTCTGAATATCTCTGTTCAGTCTCTCTACTTTTACCAAGATCTATTTTTTTTAGGAATTAAAAATTTCATAGCAGGGAGTTGTCTCCATAAAGGAAATAAATATGGAATAAATGTAAACTACACTTAACAAAGTCTAATCATTCCTGTATTATTTGCTTCACAAAAAAGCACAACTATCTCTATAGTAAAATTATCTTCGTCTTTCAGAATTTCAGAATTTTCCAAATTAACGAAAAAAATCATAGTCCCAGAATCATCTTTGTAAAAATGTTTAACCAGTTTCATGCTCATTTTTTATTTTGTGTATATTAAGGCAAATGTCTATAAATAAAATGCCTTTGACGTAAATAATCTATAAAAC
The DNA here is from genome assembly GCA_963573385.1 of Cacajao melanocephalus. Taxonomy (NCBI): domain Eukaryota; kingdom Metazoa; phylum Chordata; class Mammalia; order Primates; family Pitheciidae; genus Cacajao; species Cacajao melanocephalus. Next base: position 58,881 of record CAUYLG010025612.1, read on the forward strand.
TCAAGAATCTGTCAGAGTATGAAACAAAAATATTATTTAAAAGAGTTTATTAGACAAATGTATTCAGATCACTGAGAGCCTATATAATTCAACAAACGTGCACTGAGCATACATTATGGACAGAGCACTGTGCTAGACTGGGTTAGGGAAAATGGGCAAACGTTACTACAAAGGAACACATCGGCAGAGAATGTACACTGAATTCCACAGAGATGGAACCTCCAGATGAATGCAAATAATTTTCCCAGATTAAGCAATAGAAAACTGACACCCACTTAAAATCAAAACCGAAGTTGGAACATAACAAGACATTCTCCCACAGTGAAACTCCAGAGTATGTACCACACACCCACAGAAAAAACATGACCATGGAAACCCTCCATATTCTTTCTATGTTAAGGTAAAAATAGGGTATCTCAAACTTTAAGATATTTTATATCTCATGGCAAAAGATAAAATAAATGTCCTCTGAAGGGAAAAAATGATTAAAGCTTAAGAGATAACTACTAGCTGTGTTGTTTTCCGATTAAAATGCCAAAACAAACCACAGTACTTGTATGTGTAAGTTCTGCAGACTCCAGACAATAATGAGGAAGAAAAATCAAAGTATTTAACTTATATTCTGCCCATATTGGGCAGAATGCTTTGCTACCCATACTTCTCCTTTTTTTCAAAATCTTAATGTTTTTTAAATCTGATGCTTACTTTAAAAAAACAGCTTTCTAGAGTTAATATTAGTTTCTGAATTATCTATTACTTTGTTTTTAACTTTTATTATCTCTCTTGATTTGATGGAGTTTCTCCTCTATCTTCCTGCCTTGGATGCTTAATTTTTATTTTCCTGGTAAACTGTTTAGTCATGAAGGCATTTATGACTACGCATTTGCCTCAGAGTATAGCTTCAGCCACATCCCAAAGGTTTTAGTTTTTTTGTTTTTCTTACAGAGACAGGGTCTCACTATGTTGTCCAAACTGGAGTACAGTGGCTATTCACAGGTGTGATCTCACTACTGATCAGCACGAGAGTTTCTACATGCTCCATTTCTGACCTGGGCCAGTTCACCTTTCTTTAAGCAACCTGGAGTTTCCCCACTCCACAGAGGTCATCACATTGATGCTGCACTTAGTGCAGACACCTGATCCACACAGCACACTACAGTCCAGAACACCTGGCTAGGGTGAAGCAGTGCCCCTGCCTTAGCCTCCTTAGCAGCTGGGACTACAGGTATATACAACCATGCTGGGCCCCATTGGTTTTTCATATGTGGTATTTTATTATTAATACATTTTCAATAACCTATCATTCTATTTTTTATTTCTAAGAGTTTGCGCTTGAAAATGACCTAAGAGCTTCAAAACATCTTTTTGGCGTGGTGGCTCACACCTGTAATCCCACCACTTTGGGAGGCTGTGGTGGGTGGATCATCTGAGGTCAGAAGTTCGAGAACAACCTGGCCAACATGGTGAAACCCCGTCTCTACTAAAAATACAAAAATTAGCTGGGTATGGTGGTGCACACCTGTAATTCCAGCTACTTGGAAGGATGAGGCAGGAGAATTGCTTGAACCCAGGAGGCAGAGGCTGCAGTAAGCCAAGATAGTGCCATTGCACTCCAGCCTGGGTGACAGAATGAGACTCCATCTCAAAAAAAAAAAAAAAAAAGTTTAAAATTTCCAAACGGTATTTTCCTTAAATTTGAATATGTATATATTAATAGTTTATTATAAACATATTATTTTTTAAGTCTGATAAGACAAGTCATTTACTTATATCCTTACATAAGGGCCAACTATAAGTATTACTGAATAACAAACATTTTAAGATAACTTATTCAGAATACATTTCATTTGGGGTACTGACATTATTAAAAAGTTTGTAAATTATTTAAAGGAAACAGTGAAAAGCCAGACAATTTTGTATCCTTATTGGTAAAAAGCATGTAGCATGAATTCATATATATTCATTCGTTTTTCCAAAAATTAAAGACATTAATAAACAGTAATTTTGTAGTCTTTTAAAAGAACTATTTAATGCTAATGTACTAAAAATTAAGCCAACATTTATTTGTGATAACAGAAAAGAGACTGTAAACCTCGTGTTCTGTCACTTCTAAGCCCATACTTTATGTTTTAAAAATCTCAAATGAATTTCGTAAAAATACAAACAGTAAGGCTTTATAAACGAAATGAACTCCATGATTTATTCTTCACATCTCCTTATGCAAGCTTTTTTTGTTTTTAGGGGAAAAAATGCATTACATACCAAGCAACACATCTTCTGAAAACATCCAACTCTGGCAGTTAAAATTAAGGTAGCTTTTCGGATATACAGAGAATACTCTACAGAAGAGAGGGCTGACAGAAGATACTGCTGAGATTTTCTTCTAGTTGTAACATTCTTTCAAATAATCATTATTGCAATTAAGGTTATCCATCTAGCATTGTATTCCCAGCAACTTTTTATCATCTTGATCAGCACACATACAACTGACCTTTTCTATAAAAAGATTTTACATATTAAAAAAAAAAGGCAATTCACAAGAACATGAATGCCTTCAGGCAAAAAAAAAAGTTTGTTTTTTTAAAGTTACACTTGTAAAGTACACAAGGATTTAATTAGGTTAAGATAAAATGCAGAAAGTCTACTAAGCACTATTTTTAAAAAATCAAACTTCTATAAATTGCGAACTACTACAATACTATAATGAGTAAGTTTTAATGCTGTAGGGATTCAGAGAAATTCTGAGTATGTCAATACCGGTCTAAAGGGACAAAAGAGTTATTTGAGGGAAAATGGAAATTGGCACGTATTACATATAGTTTTCAATGACTTTTACCTACCTAAATTCACTTCAATAGTAGAAATACAGAAGTATAGTCCAAATATCCTGGAAAAGCCATTACATGACTTTATGGTATAAAGAATCAAAAATTCCACAAAATTGAGAAATCTCAGTCCCTAATCTACTATTAAGTTAATGGTTCTTAGCCATCCTTTGAGAATATGATGAAAATAATGGAGTCTTGCCCTAGAAAAAGGTATATAATGAAGCACACTCCTTCCAGGTCATTCATGGACCCTTGAATTAACTGCCTATCACATAAACTAAGCAAAGACATCATCTTTCTAGAACTATTTTCTGAGTGTATAGGGAAGTGGAGGATTTTCAAATTATTCTTTCATTTAGGGTTAGGTTGGGGAAGAGGTAAGAGTTACTGAAAAGAAAAAAAAGTCAACAGAAAACCTTCTTCCATGTTTTTTTCCTAGTTCTTAAATTTCTACAAGGTTTTAATAGGTCGTGGACTTTGGAAAAATGTGGGATGAAAGAGGAAAAGGCTCTCTAGTTTAAATAATTTGCTCGCAGCACTTGCTGCTAGGATAATCACAAACAGCTATGCTAAAAATTACCATCTAAATAGTTAATTACATTTCCTCTAGGATGAAAAGAACTCTAAGTATACATAAGGTAGCATTACTGGTTTTAGTACTGGCATCCTAGTGAAGGAACAAAATATTGAACCCTTTCATTAATAACACACATACAAGGAAATGATTCAAGGAAAATTCGTATTCATTTGTCAGGCTTTGAAATCTCACGTATTTTTGACAGATATCTTCAAAAACGTTTTTAAACTAGATACAGGCTGTATACAGAACACTCTAGGTCACATAAACGCCTACGTGTATTTGCCAAGAGGCTCCACATCAAGTTCACTTTGGTAATTCCATGTATTGCTTTATAAAACTCATTTGTGTCTTAAGAGCTACATTCACATAAAGCCTTTTTTTATTAAAAAAAAAAAAAGTCTGTGTAAAAACAAGTATACACAACTAGGAAGCTGTGCTTTGCCTGCTAAGAGTCCGATTTCAAAATACAAACCAGCTTCAACTACATATAGACATACACATACAGGAATTTGGGAAGTCTTATCTCATTAATTCAGGTGCTAATTATCCAACTGTAAATTTAATAGGCAAAAATTACTAGCCCCTCTTCTTCCGTCATCTAATCATCAATGAGGGAACAGAGAGTGAATAAACTTGGACTTCAAATTAAGTCCTTTCGCAGAGATCTTAAGAGTGGAAAATACTGGAGGGAAAACTATTGTTTTCGATTATTTTTAACTATGTCATTATCCCTGCCTCCCAGCACCTACTACCATGGATCATCAGGAATTTAATGCAATTAAAAGCAAAACAGAACACTAAAGGGACTACTTTGCGAATATGAAAACGGTTTCGAAAATAAGCTTTGCTTTACACCCTTAAAATAGAAGCTAGCTTTTAAAAAAAAAAAAAACACTAATTACAATTCTTTGCAAAATCACTGGATAAAAGGACAAGGGGAAATCACAATATCGTTTCTTAAAAGAAACACCTCCGTAAAACCACTGCAAAAACAATGCTTCGCTCAACTGACAGAGATCTAAAAGGCCCGTGACTTCCCTTCATCTGTAGTTACCACACATTTTCTCAGTCTTTCTGGGTGAGAAGCCTTCAAACGCCTTCCACCTCGAAAACACATTCCACAGCTGAAAAGAATGGGGGAAGGGGGAGACTGCTGGAAGTTACAAGCCCTCCTCGCAGGAGAGCACAGAGCCTTCTGACCCCTTCGCCAAGCCGGGGAGGAGCGGCAACGGCGAGCCCCCCAGTCTGGGAAGTAATCAGGGCTGGAAAAGCCCCCAAGTCCCAGGCAACAATGAAGGAGAGCCGGGAGCAGCCAGGCTCCCAGGCGAGGGTGTCTGCGACTGCAGGAACCTGAAGACTCCGGCCGCTAGGTCCCCACGTTTGGAGACCTGGGCCTGGCCTGGGAGGGAGCGGCGACCCCAACCCCCCGGCCGGCGGGCCCAACCCTAGCTTGCGTACCTGCTCTGTGGGGGCTCGGTCCATGGCGCCTGCAGAGCCGCAACGGGCCCGCGCTAGTCGATGTAAACAGCGCCTTGGGCCGCTTTCTCCATGGCCCCCCGCTCGGGTCCAGACTGGGTTCCGGACCTCCGCCCCTATCTAGCTGGCCGCGACACCGACTCGGCTACGCCACTGGTCGAGGAGGCGGCTCCAGCTCCCGGAGAAGGAGGAGGCGGTGGCAGCTACGGGGAGGGATCATCTGGGACGGAAGCCGAGGAGGGCCCGAATGGGCGGGAGGCGTAGTTAGAAATGGAGGCGCACAGAAGGGAAAGGAGTAGGGAGGAGGCAGAGAGGGGCAGTGGGCGGAGTGACAGCAAATGGCCTCAGCAAGGGTAGCAGGAACCTGGCCTGGCCTAGAAGCTGAGGCCAGGTGGAGACGCTTAGGAGCAGGTGCCCCGAACCACACCATTCCGGTGACTGTTAAACGAGAAGTGTCAGAGCACTTGGGACCCAGGTCACCCGGGACCTCAAAGACCTCTTCAAGATCTGAAACCACCTCTTAGTGATGTTGGAAGAGCTTTCATCTGCCCACTGTACATCTGCTCCTTCCTTATGTTACGCAAATAAAGGGAGTCATGACTATAGAGGAATGAGAATATTCTGAAAATAATGGAGTCTTGCCCTAGAAAAATGCATATGTAAAACGCATGCACAAAATGACTGGAAGAAGCCCTGCTAGGAAGTGCCCCACAAATATTTATTGATTAGTTAATTCATTTTCCAGGTTCATGTTCACCTCTAGACTTATATCCAGGCTGATCTCGCCCATCTCAGAACTCCTAATTCTATGCAGGATCTGTACTATATACCACCACCCAGCAGGTAATTATTTTATCTTCAGATCCTTAGCTCCTTAGGGGCAGAGACTGTCTTGAAACTGGGCACTACTGTTAGCATGGCAAATTCCTTCTAGACATCTCCTCAGACACACCCTCCAACACCCACACCCTCGGTGAAGATTCAAACAACCTCAAATAGAAATATTTTGGGGAAAAAAGAAATAACAAGTGCAACAATAAAATACAAATAATACAGTTTAGCAACTGCTTACATAGCATTTACATTGTATTAGGTATTATAACTAATCTAGAGATGATTTAAAGTATATTGGAGGGTGTGCATAGATTATATGCAAATACTACACCATTTTATATAAGGATCTTTAGCACTCAGGGATTTTGGTATCAGCAGGGATCCTGGAGCCAATATCCGCCTTCAATACCTAGGGACAGCTGTATAAGGTAAATTACACTTAAGTGAAGGAAGACAGTTGAGGTGGCTGCTGTTTGGGGCACTGGTGTGGAGACCCACAGCTAGGAATGGGAAAGAGATTTTAAGAAATTTGCTTTGTCATGTTTCAGGAGACATCAGTAAAGACTAATTGCCTTTTTAGTTTAGGTTATTAGTCTGGTTATTAGACTCCAGTATGAGACTTGTTATGTGAAGTTCCCTTGCTGTACTTATGTTGGTACAGGTTGGGTATCTCTAATTGGAAAATTTGAAATCCCAAACCCTTCTGAATCTCAAATGCTCCAAAATTAGAAACTTCTTGAGCACAGACCTGACACTTAAGGGTAATGTTCATTGGAACATTTCTGGATTTTCAGATTAGAGATGCTCAACCAGTAAGTATAATGCAAATCTTCCAAAATCCAAAATCTGAAACACTTAAGGCTTCAAGCATGTCAGATAAAGGACATTCAACCTGTATTGTATATTGACCTGCTGAAAGGAGCTATATTGTGTCAGCAAGACTTGCATCAAGGCTGGCAATAGAAACAGTTTGAAAGGAGAAACTTTTATATTTACATTAAATATATTTAATTTTAGTAACTCTTCTGCCTCCTCAAATTTAATATAAATGCATGTGTATTTAAATTGCAAGTGTATGAACATTTGTACATATATGTGCAGTTAACATAATGTTAGGTCCTAGTGCCTCTCACACACCTAGCTGGGATTCAATGAACACTGAATGAATTTAGGGTTGGTTGCTCAGAAAAACTAAGTTATTTATAAGGAGTAGTTATGTAAACTAACAGATGACTGTCCTCCTTCACAACTGAAAAATAAAATAACTGAATTTTCAGATTGTCTTTCTACTGGTGGTCTATCGCCATAATATACCCTCATCTGAGTAAAAAGATAAGAGAAAGGCACTCATAAAAATACTATAGTACTTCTGCTTTTCTTCCTTCTTCTGAGGAATGATCTGAAGAAATTTAAATATAGGATTCCCAAAGATCTTTCCACATTTTGGGATTTTTATGACTGGGAAATTGTTTTCATTGGGAATCTTCTATGTACAAGACATTCCTTAAAATTATAAGAACAGAATGATAAGAATTGTAAGAAGAAAAATGTCACAATGCCCTTCTCATTTAATGTAATTTTTAAAAAGATGACAATAGCTAATAGATAAAAATTTAAATATGTGAAAAAGAAGTCATTTTAAAAATACTACATTTTACAGATGATATAAATGAATGCAAATTATTTTATTCATCAATAAATATTTAATGTATGAGTTACTATGCTAAATACTAGAAGTACAGCAGTTAATGAGACACTATGAGGGCAGAGACCACGCTTGTCTTGTGGGCAAGACATGCATAGAACAAGTGAGATGATTGTCATGAAAAAGGAAGTACAATAGGTGCTGCCATGGTAAGGGATGGAAGGACAGGGAAGATGCTATTTTGAATAAACAGCATCTACACAAAGACCTGAAGGGTGAGTAGGAGTTATGATCAGTAAAGGAGAAGTGGGAAAATTGTTTCAAGAAGAGGAAATGGCATATGTTAGCATTCTGAGGAAAGAGAAAATTCAGCCTTTAGTACTCACACAGGCTCATCCTTTGAGATGAGGGTTCAGAATGTGAGGGATAATCCAATAGATGAAGGCTTCTGAGAAGCTTGGAGCGGATGGGATACAAAATACCAGGGGAAGAAATAGGCCTTTGATGGGAGTAGGGGCATGTTATCTACTATAACAGAGGAAAGGAAGAAAAGATTGATGTGAGTACAGATTTGACACATTTATAAGTTTGGTGCTGAAAGTTGAGGGAATGCCTGTCTAATGTCTTCTGTTTTCTCAGTGACATAGGAGGCAAGGTTACCTGCTTATAATAAAGGGAGGTGCTGTTGTGATGACCAGGCACTTGTCAAAATTCAGCAAACAGATAGTTAAGATATGTACATATCATTTTAGGTACATGTTACATCAAAAGAAAAAACTATAATCAAATATTGAATTCTAGTTTTAACAAATGCATACACCTATGTAATTCAAATCTCTATCAAGACATAGAATGTCACCATTACCTCCAGTCACATTTAAAACTTCTCTACTTACATCAAACTACTTATATCAAACTTCTCTACTTATATCAAATACTTTGTCTTCTACACTGTTGTTTTTCTTACTACCTATATCAAAGCCTAGCATGCAGCAGGAGATCAATAAATATTTACTGAATGAATGAACTGTAACATTATATTAAATCAGGATTCTTTCATCCAGGATTGGGGTTTTGTTAGGGATGTACATTTTATTGAAGGAGCGGGATTCATTAGGGTGCAAGGAGAATGTTATTGTTTATTGTCCTGTTCCTTCAAATTCTCTGAAGATTATTTCTTTTTCTACCTTGGATGAAATCTCACGAAGGTCACACAAACTTTATTTCACGTCAAAACTTCTCATTTTCCCCACTTCAGTCCTGCTTCAGGCTGGAAGCCTGTGGTATAGGGCGTGGCTTTGTCCACTGAGTTTTGTTTTCTACCTTTCAATTTATCTCCACCTCCTCTATCTCAACGACTCTCCGGTTAGGCTTTTAGACTTCTCCAGGTTTGGACTATGAAGAGGAGGATGGCAGAGCTTCTCAGATGTTTAGTTATTATGACATGCAGGAAAATAATCTCAAAGCAATCATTTATGACCCTATTGTCAGCCCTTAGGCTTCTGAGGGTTTAAATCTCAGCTTGATCACTTTGGGGAACAGCAAGGCAGGCTTATTTGCTGGATTCCCTTTTAAAATGGCTTCAGGCAGAATTTGTGGGATCCCATTAATCCCTGGGATCATTTTGCAATTCTTGATTTATCACGTAACTCTCCATCCCTCCCTCCCTTTATCCAACTATTAATTTGTCTTATTTTTGGTGCATGTCAAAGTGGATTGCAGACTTCAGTACACTTTGCCCTGGGAAAAATTCATATAGCTATAATAGGCAAACATGCAGCTTGTTCCCACTGTCTCTCTCAGGTCTTTGTATTCTACCACACTCCAGGCAGCATGTATCAAGTTCTCCAAGTGTTTCCCAGAAAGCTTCTCTCACATAGCGTGAGGTAAGGGAAAGCATCTCCTTTTGCCCATGGGAGATGTGGGTACGTATAAGGTACACAAAACACTACACTTCATGAGTCACTTTATTAGTCTGTTTTCACACTGCTGATAAAGACATAACCAAGACTGGGCAATTTACAAAAGAAAGAGGTTTAATGGACTCACAGTTCCACCTGGCTGGGGAGGCCTCACAATCACAGAGAAGGTGAAAGGCACTTCTCACATGGTGGCAGACCAGAGAAGAGAATGAGAGCCAAATGAAAGGGGTTTCCCTTTATAAAATAATCAGATCTCATGATGGGGGAAACCACATCCATAATTCAATCGTCTCCCACTGGGTCCCTCCCACAACATGACGGAATTATGGGAGCTACAATTCAAGATAAGATTTGGGTGAGGATCCAGTGGGAGATAATTGAATTATGAAAAACAGCAAGGCAGCCTTATTTACTGGATTCCTGGCTTCAGGCAACCATATCATTCCACCCCAACCACTCCCAAATCTCATGTTTTCACTTTTCAAAACCAATCATGCCTTCCCAACTGTCCTCGAAAGTCTTCAATCATTTCAGCGTTAACTCAAAAGTGCACAGTCCAAAGTCTCATCCGAGACAAGGCAAGTCCCTTTGCCTATGAGCTTGTAAAATCAAAAGAAAGTTAGTTACTTTCCAGATACAATGGGGATACATGCATTGGGTGAATATACCCATTCAAAATGGGGGAAGTTTGCAAAGCACAGGGGCTACAGGCCCCATGCAAGTCTGAAATCTAGCAGGGCAGTCAAATCTTGAAGCTCCAAACTGATCTCCTTTGACTCCATGTCTCACATCTGGGTCATGCTGATGCAAGAGGTGGGTTCCCACGGTCTTGGGCAGCTCTGCCCCTGTTGCTTTATGGGGTACAGCCTCCTTCCCAGCTGCTTTCATGGGCTGGCGTTGTGTCTGCAGCTTTTCCAGGCACGCAGAGCAAGCTGTTGGTGGATCTACCATTCTGGGGTCTGGAGGATGGTAGTACTCTTCTCACAGCTCCTCTAGGCAGTACCTCAGTGGGGACTCTGTGTGAGGGCGCCCACCCCACATTTCCCTTCCACACTGCCCTAACAGAGGTTCTCCATGAGTGCCCTGCCCCTGCAGCAAACTTCTGCCTGGACATTCAGGCATTTCCATACATCCTCTAAAATCTAGGTCTAGGTTCCCAAACCTCAATTCTTGACTCCTGTGCACCCACAGATTCAATACCACATGGAAGCTGTCAAATCTTGGGGCTTACACCCTCTGAAGCCAGGGCTTTAGCTGTACCTTGGTCCCTTTTAGCCCCATGCTGGAGTGGCTGGGATGCAGGGCACAAAGTCCCTAGGAGGGAGAAGTGGACTACATTAGATGACTGGACACTGAAGAGGTGATATCTGATGTGAGATTTGAGAAATACAAAAATATAGGGGAAATACAAGGAAAAGTCCCATGAGAGGAGAGTCTTAAATTGTAGAAACAGAAAGGAGAGAGAAACCTGTGTGAATAGTGAATAGTAGGAGGGGGAGAGTAGTATGGACAACAGATAGAATGGAAGATTAGACCAAGCCAGATTTTGTACAAATTTGCAAGCCATGGTAAAGAATTTAGATTTAACGTCAAGTGAAAAACCCATTTGGAGAATTTTAAAGAAGTGTACTGAATTCACACTTTGTCTGAATGCTGAATAGCCAAATGTTAAAATTAGTACTTCCAGGATATAAAAACACATCTAAATGACTATTTAAAAATTAGATTATTATTAAAATTTTATTATTAAAAGGTTTAGCAGTGTTAAAAGGGAAACTTTAGAAAAAATAAATTTAAGAATTTAATTAAGTAAGTAATGATTTGTCAACTGAGCAGGTCCCCAGAACCAGAAGAGGCTCAGAGAGACTCTGGGGCTGCCACATGATCCCATCATACTTACAGAAAGTGAAGTACAGAAAATAGAAGTGGGGTACAGAAACAGCTGGATTAGTTACAGCTTGGTACTTGTCTTATTTGAACACAGTTTGAACAGCTGGCCACCTATGATTGGCTGAAACTGCATGATTAGTACAAGAGTAAGTTATAGTCTGTTTACACATCCAGTTAGGTGACAGTTCACCATGTGTAAAGAGGCAGCTTTAACTTAACAATTCATCCTTTCAGGCATTGATGTCAAGGGTTAGAGCAGAGAGGACTTCCTTATTAGAATCTCTTGTTTTCAGGAGAACACAATGGATCTGTTTTGGGATCTATCTGCTTCTGTCACGTTTCACTTTGTGCAGCATTTAGCATGAGTGACTTCTTGCTGGTTTGCTCTGGTCTGTTGGGGCCTACTGCAATAGCTCTGTCTAGAACAATGGCCTCCCATAATTGTGATTAATAATTCCCCTCTTTTGCTCAAGTTCTCACCTAAGTGAGTACGACCAAAATTTAGGGTTTAGCACTACTCCCAGTTACCATCATTTTGGATTTCCAGTCACAGTACATCATTCATAAGTTATGATGTCTTCATGGTCACTCATTTCTTTGAGTTTTTGTCATTCCAGTAAAAGGGAGGCCATTTGACATTCTACAGATGGCTATATTCAATCATTTAAAACTTTGGAGAAAATACAGTGTACCAGGGATACTCTTATGATTATCAGAAGGATAATACCAAAAGTTGGGAATATGTTCCCTAGCCAGGGTCCTCATGAACTGAGCCAACTAAAATAAAATAGATTTAAGAATGAGCCTGATGAAGAATCTACTTTTTTAACCAATCAGCCTGTTTGTTAATCCACTGTAACTGAGCCTCTATAAAACCTGATGTATTCACCCATATACAACAAGAAGTGTCAGTAACTGCAGATCCTTCCATGTTCAATCGGAAATAATCTAGAGTAATTCTGTCATCTAGCACAACTTTACCAAGACAATATTTTAAAGTTTGTTGTGCAACCACAGCCTTCGCAGTGAAATCTTCTATAAGCCTATTACAAGGAACACATTTCTAATCATTGTCTGACTTATATTTACCCCATGCCACACACAAAAAAGACCTAACAACGATGCCCATCAAGAAAGGCGAAGTCCTCCAGGCAATGTTCTCTTTAATCCACGACGTATGTTAAGAGGAGTGGACCAAGGTTCTGTTTTTGACTGTTGGTGGAGCAACAAAGGTACCATTAAAATTCCTAGTCCAACTGGACACAGTGGCTCACGCCTATAATCCCAGCACTTTGGAAGGCTGAGGCATGAGGATCACTTGAGCCAAGTAGTTTAAGATCAACCTAGGCAACATAGTGAGACCTCACCTCTACAAAAATAAATGAAAAAAAATTTTTTTAAAGCCACGTGTACTTGTGACCGGGTTTTGGGGTGCCAGGGAGGCACAGCGGCCCCGAGAGAATGTTGTAGGTTCTTGGTCTCTCGCTCTCTCAAGAATGAGAGAGGAGACCACGGCGCAGTGCACTCGTAAATACCAGACCAAAAAGCTTTTGCAGAATTGTGATTTATTTGGGTAGAGAAAGAGAAAAAGGAGAAGAGAGAAAGAAACAGCTAACTCTCACACTGAGTGAGAGAAAGAAAAGCTACTCTCACATTGATTGAGAAGGGTTCCCAGAAGGGCTGGAAAACCAGAGAAAGAAAGCTCCTCTCACACTGAGAGAGAGAATCCAGAAAGATGAAATCCAGGAGAGAAAAGTAGCTTCCACACTGAGTGGAAGGGAAGAGAGAGAGAGATGGAGTTTAGGAGGGGAAGACAGGCTTCCACGAGAGAGTGTGGAAGGGAACTCCAGAAGGAAAATCTGCCCGGATAAGGGAGATGAGGACTTTTAACCTTGGAGGAGTTCCCTCCTTCTCCAGGTTCCTAGGGCAATGCAAAGAGTTCCCTTAAACTTCCGCTGGAATGATTGACCTTTGGTTCTTCCTGCAGGAGCGAAAATATAAAACAGAGACAGTTAAATCTCCTGGATGGAGAGAGATGGGAACGGGGCATGGCGCTGGGAAGTTCTTGCCCTTAAAACTATGCCCCCTTGTGGACCCAGAAAGAGAACACCTTCTCTCATACTTATGCATGCCTGTAGTCCCAGCTACTCAGGAGGCTGAAGTGGGAGGATTGCTTGAGTCTGGCAGGTAAAGGCTGCAGTGAACTGTGATCGCACCACTTCACTCCAGCCTGGATGGAGTGAGACCCCATCTCTAAAAACAAACAAACAAACAAACAAACAATCCTGGCACACATTGACCCCTCATCTTCCATTTCTTAAGGCAGGAGTTCCCAACCCCTAGGCCACGAACTTGTACCAGCACGGGGCCGGTTAGAAACTGGGTTGCACAGCAGGAAGTGAACAGCGGGTGAGCAAGCATTACCGCCTGAGCCCTGCCTCCTATCAGATCAGTGGCAGCATAAGATTCTCGTAAGAGTGAGAACTTCACTGTGAACTGCGCATGCAAGGGATCTAGGATGCGCATTCCTTATGAGACCCTAATGCCCGATAATCTGAGGTGGAACAGTTTCATTCCAAAACCATCACCACTAACACCCTACGCCCCTAGTCCATGTAAAAACTGTCTTCCATGAAACCAGTCCCTGGTGCCAAAGAGGTTGGGGGCCAGTGTATTAAAGCATCAGGTTTCCCGTGTATAAAGTTAGCTGTAAAATCCTCCACACATAAAAGTATACTCTATGGGTACACCCAAAGCACCTTCTCCGGTTCTATTGATCGTAGAGGCATAAGCAAAAAGAAGAGTCACATGATAGCAGGGCCTTGATGCATGATCTTGAGAAAGTTCTTCATGTCTAGGATTCTGTCTGCTTCTGGAGAGAAAATTCCCTAGATAGCTTTACCTTAAGGTTTCCAATAGCTATACTGTAGCAGTCCCCACCCTTTTTGGCACTAGGGACTGGTTTTGTGGAAGACAATTTTTCCACGAACCTGGGGGTGGGGGATGATTTTGGGATGATTCAAGCACATTACATTTATTGTGTACTTTATTTCTCTTATTATTACATTGTGATATATAATAAAAATAATTATACAACTCACCATAACATAGAATCAGTGGGAACCTTGAGCTTGTTTTCCTGCAACTAGACCAGGGGTCCTCAACCCCAGGCTGTGGACTGGCACCAGTCTGTGGCCTGTTAGGAACCAGGCTGCACAGCAGGAGGTGAGCAGCAGACAAGCAAGCATGACCCGCCTGAGCCCCACCTCCTGTCCGATCAGTAACAGCATTAGATTCTCACAGGAGCCTGAACCCTATTGTGAACTGCCCATGGGAGGGATCTAGGTTGCATGCTCCTTATGAGAATCTAATGCCTGATGATCTGAGGTGGAACAGTTTCATCCCAAAACCATCTGCCCCCTCCACTCCACTCCCATCCGTGGAAAGATTGTTTTCCATGAAACCAGTCCCTGATGCCCAAGAGGTTGGGGACCATTGAACTATAAGGTCCCATCTGCGGGTGATGGGAGACAGTAACAGATCATCATGCATCTGAAGATTCTTATAAGGAGCATGCAACCTAGATCCCTCGTGTGCACAGTTCACAATGGGGTTCACGTTCCTGTAAGAATCTAATGCTGCTGCTGATCTGACAGGAGGCAGAGCTCAGGCAGTAATGCTAGAGATGGGGAGCCGCTGTAAATACAGATGAAGCTTCACTTGCTTGCCCACTGCTCACCTCCTGCTGTACGGCCAGGTTCCTAACAGGCCATGGACCAGTGTCTGTTAGGGGGGCTCTTGGTATACAATCCCAAGAATCCGGAAGGGCTGTTTTGAGTTATGAGACTATGGATTCAGGGTTTGTGGTCCCAAAGTTTTGCTGCAGTGTGGGTGGTAAGGGCAATCCTTCTCTTCACTTCCAGAAGACCCAGTATCTTGGTTCTGTATCATCAATGGTTTAATTATCCTGAGTCAATGGGTCATTAAAACTTCCTTTGCCTGGCTAAAATACACTTTGACATAATGCTTTAAAGCCTTGCAGCAATTAGTCATATCAGAGTATAGGACTGGAAGAGATATGATGTTCTATTATTAGGGGCATAGGCTTCCAGTGACTGTGGCATAAGGGGTCAACTTATGTTTTCTTCTGGAAGTGGATCTCATTGCCATTAATCTTCAACACTTTGGATCAAGGCAATCCAATCGATGCATTTAGCTTTGCCTAATGCTATAATACTTTATTTAATTGTTCTACAACCTGTCCAGTGAAACAAGTACCTCCATCACTGGAGATTTCTTCAGAATTCCCCATGAAGGAAACACATTTTAAAATAACCTTTTAGCTATTGTTATAGCATTAGCCTTCTTGCATGGGAAAGCTTCTATACAATCAGAAAACGTGAGTAGAAAGTGGCAATTCAATGAAATCCCCCCTAAATATTCAAGTGGCTCATCATGTAGCAGAAATGTACCTGAAATTTTGATATTTTCCCTTAATTTTGAATTTGACAAACTAAACATTGATCATAAGCCATTTTAGCAATTTAGAATAGTCACCACACACACACACACACACACACACACACACAGTTTGGATCATTTTATCTCTTTCCTGATGAGTCATAGAGTACAGAGCTTTTAATAATGGAAGCTGGCCAGGTGCGGTGGCTCACCCCCTGTAATCCCAGCATTTTGGGAGGCCAAGGCTGGTGGATCATAAGGTCAGGAGATTGAGCCCATCCTGGGTAACATGGTGACACCCATCTCTACTAAAAATAGAAAAAATCAGCCAGGCGTTGTGGCAAGCGCCTGTAGTTCCAGCACTCAGGAGGCTGTGGAAGGAGAATCGATTGAACCCGGGAGGCGGGAGGTTGCGGTGAGCCAAGGTCGGGTCACTGCACTCCCGCCTGGGCGACAAGAGAGAGACTCTGTCTCAATAAAAATAAATAAATAAATAAAAAATGGAAGCTGTAAGGACTCAGGAAGGACCAGGCAGCTATCCATGATTCTATACTGAACATTGGATTTTTATCATTCTTAAATACCAATTTTGTTGCACAGCACTGTTCAATAAATCCGTTATCATAGGTAATTTGGCTTGGCCCTTGGAGTTCATTTACGTAAAATTTCTTAACAATTTCAGTACTGGCTCATTTTGCATAACACTTGGCAAAATTTTTTGTTGATATTCAATCAATTGTTGTCCTGCTTGGGTTAGCAGTTTTATGAATCGGTCAGTCTCTTCATGAGAGTTCTAGGGATTCTTACCCAGTCCAAATGATATGATCCTAAGGTTATGAGAACCCTGTATTCAAGAGTGCTTCTCAGGGTCCTTTCCATCCTTACCATGAGCCTCTTTAAAGACACAATACTCTAGGATTTTACTCGCTTATAAGTAGCTTTCAGAAAATGCATCAGAATTAAGCCATTAACTGGAAACAAGAATTAAAATGGTCATAATTAAAGACACAATTGACGAGGAAATTTGGTTAATAATTAAACATACTAACTGTAACTATGACTGATAACATATACCAAGACATACAAGAATTTTAGGAATCTCATATAATTTTAGAACATATACTAATAACATATCCATAAAAATACATACCGTGAAGAAGGTTAAACATCATTTCTTATTTAGCAGGAATACAACTTCAGAAGTTTGAAATAATACAGGAACAATTTCTTAGCTTTATCAGTGTTTCTATAGTCATAATACTGCACATTGCAATTTTAAATATGAAAGTCTACTATTAATCAAAGTCAGATGAAGAGCAAGATTATTTTTAGCTAGCTCTCCTAGTATAGGATACTTCCGATAGTGATGTCATCATCTGTTATTAAGCTTCCGTTCCTTTCTAACAGGAACTAAGTCTTACCTGCTCTTCAACTGCTAGACTTGAAGATTTGGCCAATGAACATGATTCTATTTCACTGAAATCCCCTAGAAACTGAAGTTTGCACTGTGCTTGAAGAAGATGCTTTGTGGATATTTTCACAGATGCACACCTAAGATTGTTACTCTCATTTAAAGTTTTAATTTTTAATATGTGTTTATTTCTGCATGCCTTTTATTGTTAATTATGTTGTATGTATATTGGTGGTTCAAAAAGATGTAATTTTCTTCCTAAATTTACTTAGCCCATCTTTTGTATAATTATATTAATTTTCAATTATTTTCCTATTTAACTACTTGAAAGTTCTACATTTTTGCATAAAATTAACAATTTTCACAATTACCATTATTCCTGAGGTTTATATTAAGCCATTAATAGAATATAAACATGAAGAAATACATCCAAAATGCTTACCTATATTTGAAAGTGTATATTCATATATTAACATTAAATCTGACTAACATTATTAACATTAAATCTGACTAACATACTTTGCTCTTACAATTTACATAGTTATGCTGATTAGATATAATGGTTACTCAGTGAGATCACCTGATGGGAAGGTCATACCAAGTTTAGACTTGCCAGAAGGTGAAATAGAAATTTGACAATTCGACCTTCCAAAGGCCAATGCTGAAGGTGAAACTGAAAAGCAAATTTTGGGCAAATAGTGAGGCCAGAACACAGCTGAACTGGAGCATATATCTCTCATTATTTGCAGGAGAGTAACATGATCTAATGACAAGGGGATGGTTAGGGTGACAGACCAAGGAATCAAACCTGAATAAAGTTAGTATGAATCAAAAATTATTAGAGATAATATCTCTATGTTTTCAGCACATAAGATGAATCCACCAAAATTCCTATAAACTACTGGCAAACTGATAAGAAAAAATAAAAAAGATTCCACTGATAATGTAAGTGTAATGATGGAAAGAGCACTACTAGACTAAGACTTGATAACTTGGGTTAAATTTTCTCTATACCCATTTCAGGCCATGTGCCCTCGAAAGTCACTTATGCTTCACTGGGCCTCAGTTTCCTCATCTGTACAATGCATGGGGTTGTTGAGAGGTTCAAGTTGAGGTAATGAATGTGAGAACACATTGCAAGCACTAGAGGAGTGGTTCTCAATCTGTGGCACTTTTAAAGCTAGAATGCTCAGGCCCCTCTTAGACCAATTAAGTCAGAATCTCCGGAGCAGATAATCTCCCAATCCTCTCTTCCAGGACGCTCCAGTGGAGCTTCCCATCTCAGAGTAAAAGCCCAAGTCCTTAGAGTGCCTGTTGAGGTCCCTATGATTAAGCCCCTACCACGCCTCTGGCCTTAATTCCTACTCTTCACTCACTTGCTGTTCCCTTGCTCACTCCTTGCTGTTCCCTTGTCATTCTAAGCACACACATATCTTGAGATCCCTTGGCCTTGCTGCTTCCACTGGCAGGAACTCTCTTCTCCCAGTTAATCCACAGGGCTCCAGCCCTCACTTCAGGCCTTTTCTTAAATGTGACCTTGAAGTGAGGCCTTTCCTGACCACCTTCTTTAAAGTAGCATGCAATACTGTGCAATAATACACAGTGATTTAATGGACTATGGAGACTCAAAAGGAGGAACATGGAAGAGGGGGTGACAGATTTCAAAAACTATATATTGTACACTACTTGGGTGATGTGTGCACTAAAATCTCAGGCTTCACCACTATACAATTCATTCATGTAACCAAAAACCACTTGTACCTGCAAAACTATTGAAATTTAAAAAAAGAAAAAAAGAAAACAGCAGGCAAACAAACACGCTCCCTCTCCTTTTCATCCTTTTTCCACAGTACTTATCATCATCCAAAATGCTGTGTATTTGTCTTTTTTGTTTATTGACTGTCATTTTCATCTCAAATATAAACTCCAGGAAGGCAAGGATTTTGTTTGTTTTGACCATTGCTCGGTATTCCCAGTGCTTGGAACACTGCCTAGCACATAGCAAGCCCTCAGAACACATTTATTATTGCTATTCCAAATAGAAGCTCTGAGCATGCACTTTACTCAGTCTACAAACTTCAGTGATGGCTCACTGCCTGTCCCAGATGTATTCTGTGCTGTCCCCCCTCCTTGACTTTGTTCACACAGTCTTTTTCCTACTTAGCATGTCCTTTTTACATTGAAAATCATTTTCTTCATTTCCTGGATGAAACAGATCCTCCTCAAAATTCCTCTAGCTTCTTGTGCCATATCCTGCCTGAAATTATTTGTGTACTGTGTATAATTATTTATGTAATTATTTCCTTTCTAAGTGTGTACACTTCTCGAGAAATTACTCAACAGTGTTTTTTGAATGAACAAACGAGGTTGCCTTTAGAGCTGACTCAGACATTTACCAGAAGAAGGAAGACAGGTAATTAAATGGTTGGTTTAAAAGGAAAACTCCCTAGCTCCTTTGAGAATATTAGATGCATGTAAGTAAAATGAAAACAGAAGATGATAACATCAAAAAATGATTTTTGGATGGTAAGATCAACTACATTATTGGCTGTCTTGTGAATAATCTAGTTTAGGTAAGAGCGAGTTGAAAAAGAATGCTTAAATGCATAAATGGTCTTAGAGAACCAGCTAAAAATTAGACATGACATTCCTTTTTATGGCAGTGAAGTCTTCAGCCCATTCCAGCTAAAAACAGGAAGTAACTTCCCAGATTTACTATGATATCCTTCAGATTGTTTTCTTTTTTATTTTTGAGACAGGGCCTCATTCTGTCACCCAGGCTGGAGTACAGTGGCATCACCTTGGCTCACTGCAACCTCCTAGGTCCAAGCGATCTCCCCTGCCTCAGCCTTCCAGTAGCTGGAACTACAGGCTCACACCACCACACTAGGTTAATTTTGCATTTTTTTGTAAAAACAGGGTTTTGCAATATTGCCCAGGCTGGTCTCAAACTCCTGAGCTCAAGTGGTCCGCCATCCTCGACCTCTCAAAGTGCTGGGATTGCAGGCATGAGCCACCGTGCCTGGCCTAACACATTATCTTCATGAACTATTCCACATCTCACTCTTTCTCTAGAGGATGCTGTCTTATGATAGTCAAAACTATAAATCTTTGCTAATCCCCCTTCATTTAGAAGTGCTATACAATCTGAAATTGAAAAATCTCCTTCAAAACTCAGTGTTTTCTGGCCAGGCATGGTAGCTTACGCCTGTAATCCCATCACTTTGGGTGGCCTACGCTGGCAGATCACTTGAGGCCAGGAGTTCTAGACCAGCCTGGTCAACATGGTGAAACCTCGTCTCTATTTTTAATATTAAAAAAAAAAACAACTCAATGATTTTTCAGTCTGTCTTTAGAAACTTTTCCAAACAAGCTATCTAGATTTTTCATGTCAGTGACTCATATCCACGGCTTCCCAAACCTAACATTCTTTCTGGAATGTCCTTTCTGAACCAGCAGGAGTTTTATTCATCAGCAGGACCTGGTTTTTGGAACCAAAATTTATGAAGCTCAACCTGTGAATGTGTAACTCTTGTTAACCTTGGTGCGTCATCAAGTTTCCCTAAGGCTTCCAACGATAAGCAAGACATATATCGCCAGTCTCAGAGGGAAAATAACAAGTGCTAGTTAAATAACTAAAACCAGCAGAGATACCATCTCTGAAAACATTCCTGCTCCAAAAAAATACGATGACAAGAAGCATGTATTATAGATGACAGAATTTTTTTCCTAAAGGGTTTTAAATGTTTTACATAAATAACATCAGAGCAATAATAGCACAATAAAAAAGAAAAAAATCACCCACCAACTTAACTTTCTAACATAAGAAAAATATTTCCTAGTTTCTGTTCATCTATGTGTGTGTGACATGGTTTTTAATCTATGTGACCTGTAGGTTCTCAGGCCTATTTTGCAATGGAGTGTCTGCCCATTCTCTAAAAATGGGGTAGGAGAAACCACTGTCCCCTGCTCTGGGGCCTGTGTCAATGAGGTTGGAAGCTTAGGAAGAGCCTAAAATAGTCAAGGGGAATGTGAGAAATGAGGCCCAGTACTAACCCGGTGGTATGTATCACTTGGCTTGATCCAGAGACCCATCACTGACTCCAAAACAGAACAGGGTATACCCACGAGAATATAAATTCCATCCATTTAAAGGATAGCTGGAATCTTCATGTGGACAGTTATATCAACTCAATACTCCCTTGCCAAATGATCTAGGCCCTGTGTTATCTGGGTTCTGGGGGTAGAAGGTAGTGTAAGATAAATATCGAGGGAAATAAGAAATTATTTATAATAAAATAGAACTTTAAAATGGTTTTGGAGATACAGAGAAGGGTACTAATACTATCGTGTGGTGCTTTAATCTCAAAAGACCCATCAATACCAAAGTCAACCAGAAACTACACCTGCTTATAAAATCTGCCTCTTCTCCAGTCCATCCTCAATCACAGTTGGCAGAACTCTTAAGGAAGACAACTGTAGCAGTCCTGGCCTTGCTGCTTCTGGCTGACCTGTACCGCCTCTTCACATTGACTGGTAACAGGCAGGCCATTCACTCGCCAGCTGACCACAGGGTCTCCAGATTCCCAGCTGTGCCAAACTCTAACAGGTCATAATTCACAGGCTTTGAACTGATTAACGTCTCTAAAATAAATAATAGAAACGACAGCCCCTGGTGATCAAGAACAATGAATGATAAGAGGCTGTTCACAATGACCTCTTACCAAGTAGTAATAATAACAGCTTACACTGATTGTTCCAGAAACAGTGCTGAGCCCTTTACAGAAAACATTTCATTCAACCTTCGCAAGCACTCTTGAGGTAAAAGCTACTTTTTTTTTTTTCCAGGAGAAACTGAGACTTATGGTATGGTAATTAGCTTACACAAAATCCCTATATAGATAGAAAGCAGGAGAGCTGGAATTTGAATACAGCAAGCAGAAGAACTTGTACATAAGAAAATAACTCCTTCCTGCCGGTGAGACTAACACAGGAGACATTTCATAGTTTAGCTTGGAGCTCACAGGCTGCTAGGTCCTGGGCAAGGCCTCTTAAATGGTGCATCACTCAGAAATGCCCTGGCGTAGAAAATAACCACAAACCTAGTGAAGGTGAAATGGGAAAAATTCCTTTGTCCCCCATGCAGGGCATGTGATGGGGGTATGGCCCGCTTCTTCAGTGTCCAGCTGCTCAAACCTCTAGGGGAGCATACAGATGGACAGGCTGTGGGGCTCTGACCACATGGTAGTGTCTAGGGGTGAATGTTTACAGCTGAAGCCCCAGTGGGCATGTGTTACCATGTGCTCTTTTAGTTTAGCCGTCCATAGGCAGCTCGTGTTAGCTCAGTTAGATCCCTGCCTATGGCAAAGACAGAGGGCTTTCTGTATCCCAGAGTTCTTGCTTTGGTGTACCCGAAGAACTGGATCACTTGCAGGCTTGGAGAATGAGTGCAAGGTTTTATGGAATGGAAGTAGCTCTCAGCAAATGGGGGAGCCAGAAACGAGATGGTTTTCCCCTGGAGTCAGGCAGCTCGGCGGCCTGGGCCTGGGCCCTCCTCCTCCGACTACTAGTCCATGGCCCACCCACTTGCCATGCTCTTTCACCCTCGATGTCCTCTCGCACTCCAGCTGCTTGTGTCTTCTTCTGCCAATGTGTTCCTCTTGACGTCCAGCCACTTGTGTGCCTGCCTGCTGTGGTCTCAGGGGGTTTTAAAGGCATAGTGGACCAGGGTGGTCTTGGGAAATGCAACATTTGAGCATGAAGGCAGGAGTGCCTGTTCTCACCGAGGTCCGTGGGTACAGGGACCCACCCTTCCCTTCCCAGCACTTCCCTGCCCCCCTTCCATATCAAAGTGATCTGTCTGGGAGAGAAAAGGGAACTAAGCCTCCAGAGGAAAGGTCCTTGTGTCAACTTCGCAACCCGATTGCAGTATGAGGAAATGATTTTGGATGTCCCAGTCAGCTGGGATTAGAGAAGAGCAGTCACTGCTTCAGCAAAGCTGCTCCACAGGTACAGATTTCCCTATGTCTGTTCATCTATATTCCCAGGGCCCAAGAAAATCTAGTGTCTCCTTTGCAGGCAATAAATGTGTCCATTGCAAATGATGGTAAGATAGGGTGTTTGTCAGGAGGTAAGCACAGGAACAAGGAATATACACAGGAAATAAAGAAAGGAGAGGGGAAATAAGAGCGACAAGGAAAAGGAAACAAAAGAGAGACCGCATCAGGCAGAGCCGTGTGTGTGAAGCTCTCCTGTTTCTTAGCATACCCGTTACCAAAGCCTGACTGCAGCACCAGCACCAGGGAAGTGACTGCTGGAATCGCTCACGTGCTGACCCTTCTCTGCTGCTCTGCCCTGGCCCATCAAGTATTTCCTTCTTTCTCTCCTGCTCTTCCTTTCCCATTCTGCCACTCTCTTTCCCTTTTCCATCTCTCAATCATTTACTTTTTCCTTTTCTACTTTCTCGCCCTGTAACTGCTCTACTCACAAGCAGGCAGCACTGAAAGAGCTGCTAGTCCTGGCTGTGGCCTGTGGCTTATTACTGCGTTGTTGTACTAGGAAATGGACTGAGTGAAATAAAGCAAGACTGAAGCATTCAGCTCCCTTATTCTCATTGAAGTCAGGTCCTAGGTCAGGATTTGATAACATCCTAACACCTTCTTTTTTTTTTATTTTTTATTGCATTTTAGGTTTTGGGGTACATGTAAAGAACATGCAAGATTGTTGCATAGGTACACACGTGGCAGTGTGATTTGCTGCTTTCCTCTCCTTCACCTATATCTGGCATTTCTCCCCATGCTATCTCTCCCCAATTCCCCACCTCCCACTGTCCCTCCCCTAACACTTTCAATGGTGTAACTCAGTCCTGAAGTCCTTGCCTACTCCACCCAGGTCCCTGTGACAGCCTTTGATCTTTATCACCTGTAACATTTTGCAATCCCAGTGCTGCAAGGGAAAGACGATTGTAAGCAATGGCAATCTGTGATTCAGTGCTATTACTCTGATTTCTTCTGAGATCTTTGTTGGGGGCACTTTTGTGTTCTTGAAACTGTATACTGGTATGATTCATGTGGACTCAGGTTCAAGAGCATTAAGATAATCTCTTTACTGCCAGAGGAAAGTATGTTTTGAAGGAATATATTCAGAGGGAAAAGATGCAATGCTTTTATATATAAAGTTGCACATTAGGTGGTGAAAATTCACTTTCTAGCACTATTGGGAAGTCATTTATTTACTGAATACATACTTAAATATATCAGAAGTTATATATGCTATGAAGAAAAATAAAATATGGTAAAGGGATAGAAAATGTAGGGGTGCTATTTTAGATAAGGTGGACAGGGATGGCCTCTCTGAAAAAGTAACAATTAAATAGAGCCCTGAAAAAAGTAAGGTGGTGAGCCATGAAAACATCTGCAGAAGAGTGATGTTCCAGGTGGAAAGAACAGCAGCTGTGATGGCCCTGAGATGGAAATGAGCTTGAAGAGTTTGAAGAACAGCAAGAGGGCCAGTCAAGTTAGAACAGACTCAGGAAAAAAGCAGTACTTGTGAGGTCACAAAGGTATGGAGAGTCTGATAGGCTATATTTCATAGTTGTGAATGTCCTGTAAATGTGATGAGACATCACTGGAGGATTTGAGCAGGAGAATGACATGATCTGCTTTATGTTTTATAAAGATGACTCTGGCCTCTGATTAAATAATGACATAAGAGAGCAGGGAGAGTGGCAGGAAGGCTGTCAGAGTAGCCACAGTAGGACAGGATAGGAGCTCTCAGGATTGGGATATATTTTGTAAATAGAGACAAGAGGCTCTCTCTGACTCTGTCTCCTTTAACTGGGTCAAGTCTGTTTGGCTTCTCCTCCACCAAAGTTGCTGTTCACCAGCAAGACCCCGTCACTGCACTCATTCACTTGAAAACTAGACAGGTACATTTTTGCAATCAGAAAAATATGATGATGCTTTGGACGTGAGAGAAAGAGAAGATTCAAAATCACCCCTAGGTTTTTAGCCTAAGCAATGGGTGAACCATGGAGCCATTTACTGAGATCGGAAAAGTTTGGGATGAAGGTAGTAAATCCAGTGCTCAGTGTTGAACATATTAAGTTTGAGCTGGCCTAAGACATCTAAGTGGAGATGCCAAGTAGGCAGTTGTAAAGCAATGCTGAAGCTCATTGAGTGGTACTATTTATTAACTAAAACACAAAATAAATTCAGCCCCTGGCGAGGGCACTGCACTCTAGCTGGCAGACCCCTGTTCTGTTTCAATTCTACAGGTCAGGGAGTATTAGATGAGATGTGGAGGGATCGCCTGGTTTATGGAGGTCACAATCATATTCTCTGATACTGCCCCTTGAACGATTAAAATCTGAGATTTAAGAAGGGCTCTTTGACAGGCATGGTGGCTCACAACTGTAATCCTACCATGCTGGGAGGCTGAGGCAGAAGGATGGCTTGAGCCCAGGAGTTCAAGACCAGCCAGGGAAATATGGTGAAACCTCATCTCTACAAAAAAAAAACCAAAAAAAAAAAAAAAAAAAAAAAAAAAAAAAAGCCAGGCATGGTGGTGAGCACCTGTAGTCCTAGCTACTTGGGAGGCTGAGGTGGGAGGATTCACTTGAGCCCAGGCGGTTGAGGCTGCAGTGAGCTGTGTTCATACCACTGCACTCCAGACTGGGTAGCAGAGTCAGACCCTCTCTCAACAACAACAACAAAAAGAAGGGCCCCAACTAGTGAGACTATGTGCTCCTTAAATATTGTCCCTAACCTAGGCAGAAACTCTCGCCAACAGAGGCAGCTGAACACAAGGAACGCATGTTCCATAATATCTGCAGATCAGTTTCAGGCATCCTAACCTCTTTCAGAAGATGTGGTGTGTCAAAGATTTAAAGATGTGGAGTGTTGATTCTGAATGAGGAAAGGCCACCTTGAAAGAGCATACTATTCAAAAGCTGATGGATGGAAGCCCAGGACCAGAACTTATGCCATACGGTCACATCACCTGATATAATGATCTGGATTGTTGACAGGGCACTGATATCCAACAGTTGCATCATACTAAAACGAAAACTGAGGATATATGCCTTAGGATACTTTAGGGTATAAAACAGGATAAGTGAATACATGAAGCCTAGCATGACATTTCAATTATCAATATTGGCTTTGCTCACAATATTTTTTCATGAGACATTTTGCCAGAATGACCAAATTAGTCAAAAATCCTCTAACACTGTAATGCTCACATAGCGGATCTTGCAAGGACTCCTTTGTGAAGAGAGTACCACCTATCCTTTCTAGAGAAAAAACCTCTGAGAAGGAACACAGAGACCTGGGTGCACAGCATCTGTACCATGAGAAAGTCTGATTAAAGAAGGTGTCAGCAGATTTCTCATGGGATTTCTCCAGACACTGAAAGCTTACAAGGCTCACTCTGACTCCGACTCCTTTAATTGGGTCAAGTCTGCTTGGCTTCTCCTCCACCAAGGTTGCTGTTCACCAGCAAGACCCCATCATTGCACTCATTCACCTGAAAAGTAGACTGGTAAATTTCTGCAATTAGAAAAATATGTAAAAAGCTTGCTTATCTTATCAAACAAGGTCTCTTTAAATCAGTTGCATGTACTACCATGAACTGTGTCATTTGTGTCCTTGGCATTATTAACAAGAGGCACAGACTTTCAATCAGATTAGAGTTTTGAATTCAGCCTGCCATTTATTGCTCTGGTGGGTAAACTTGGGTTACTGTGAAATGAGAATGATAATAGTACCAACCTCATAATGTTACTATGAGAACCAAATGAGTTAACACCCTCAGAAAGATTAGTAGAGTATCTAGAACGTAGTACACACAATAAATGTTAGCGATTATTACGATGATGATCAATATTACTAATTTAAAGCCCTTTGAAAAAGAGACTGTTGGAACTAGAGACCCAATACAAATAAGATACTTAAGTAGATCCTTCATCAAGTTTCTGCAGTCAGTTAATACTATACTATTTGGAATTTTAGAGAATGAAGTTTGGTATAAATCTTGACCCAGCTCAGGGCTGTCAGTGACTTTTTTTTTAATTGAGGTGAAATTCATATAACATAATATTAACTTTTTTTTTGAGACAGGGTCTTGCTCTGTCATCCAGGCTGGAGTGCAGTGGCGCGGTCATGATTCACTGCAGCCTCAACCTTCTGGGCTCAAGTGATCCTCCTGCCTCAGCCTCCCAAGTAGCTAGGACTCCAGGTATGCACCACTGTGCCTAGCTAATAAAATTAACCATTTTGAGGTGTACAATTCAGTGGCATTTAGCACATTCACAATGTTTTGCAATCATCGTCACTATCTCATTCCCAACCATTTTCATCACCCCTGAGGAAGACCTCCTATCCTTTAGGCAGTCACTCTCCCTTCCTCTCCCCCTAGACCCTGGCAACCACCAAACTGCTTTCTGTCTCCATGGATTTACCTATTTCAGGTAAATGGAATAATACCATATGCAACCTTTTGTTTCTGGTTTCTTTCGTGTAGGGTGATTTATTATTGAAGATGAACCTGCAGACTCCCAAAACAATCTCCATCCCTTCATCTCTGATAGTCTTGGAATTTTCCAGTGCTTCTAATGGAGACTGATCTGTAAGATCTCAGATTCTGTCCTCTGTTAATAAAGTACTTGAATCAACAGTGGATGGATTCTTGGGAAAACCTCAGAAGTTCTAAATTATTTGAATATATCAACTATCTGAGATAAAGGATGACCTTCACATCTATGGATCTTGGCAATCATGCAGTTCAATCCTGTCATTTTTTTTTTTTTTTTTTTTTGTGATGGAGTCTTGCTCTGTCGCCAGGCTGGAGTGCAGTGGCGTGATCTTGGCTCACTGCAACATCCGCCTCCTGGGTTCAAGCAACTCCCCTGCCTCAGCCTCCCAAGTACCTGAGACTACAGGTGTGCACCACCATTCCCAGCTAATTTTTGGTATTTTAGTAGAAACGGGGTGTCACCCTGTTGGCCAGGATGGTCTCAATCTTCTGACCTCGTGATCCGCCACCTCAGTCTCCCAAAGTGCTGGGATTACAGGTGTGAGCCACCGCCCCTGGTCTCAACCATGTCATTTTACAGAGAAGGACTTTGAGGCATAATATTGTTTTCTTTGGCTACTGCAAGATACATACAACCTTGATGCACTTCTTTTAAAAAGTTCCTCTTAGGAGACTGTATAATGTTCTAGTGCCCAATGAAAGACACAGTCCCCAACTTCAAGCTGCCTACAGTCCACTGGAGGAAAAAGAGAAATGATCAGACATTAAAATGCGATATAATAGGTGCTGTGACTGAATGACACACAGGGTGCCGTGGGAGCACATGTGAAGCTACCCAGCCCCATGGGACGCATCGTAGGAACAGTCCTCGTACAGATGGTCCAACCCATGATGGTTCAACTTAAGGCTTTTCAATTTTATGATAGTGCAATAGATTTTTTAGAACGTGAAACAGTTGTTGGCTTCAGAGACTGTGCGAATTTTTTATCAGCCAAAGAGAGCAATATTACCATAGGTGTTTCTCCTTACATTCTGTTTGGACACCAATGCCATGTGGCATTAAGGGACAGACTGTTCCTAAAGATAATGTTTCCTATTGAATGGAACTACACAGTTACTGACCAGGAAATCCTTGCTGGTACTGTGGGAGTTATTCTTTCTGACTAAACTCTACAGCTTAAACTCACCACAGGAATCTAGGGGGATTCATGGTCTCTGAATTACAATCTGTCTCAACTCTTTGCCACAATCATGACTCTACCCCCATTATTTGCAACATACAAGTGTTGTCACACTTGACCTTGCTGTCTATGCTCAGTATCAGTCCCTAGCTGAATATCAGCCAATAGTATTGCCAAGTCCTCCAGCATTATGGGCATACCCATTTTCATGATAGCAAGTAAAAATGCATCTGAGCACCATCTCTCATCTCTCTTCTTCCTCAGGGACTCTTGGGGCTTTCATTTCTCCTAGTCACTTCTTCTTTGGCTGAATTATTGATCCTTGCTCTTGGTCTCACCTTCTGTATGTATTCCTTCTGTTCTGTACCACATCACCGCATGTTGGACAACTTTGATCTCCATTCCCCAAAACACTATTGACTAAGCAATATCAAAATACTTGGAGACAATTGAATGGCTTCTATTGCAAAACAGGAAAGCAAATAATTTAATATTGAATATTTCAGTATGCTCCAAAGTCCTTTTTCCACTTATTTCTAGTCATTTTTTTTCCCCATTTCTACTTTTTTCCTCCCTTAATTTCCCCAGAACTCAAATGTCCTCCCACTCTACTATTAAGCAGAGCTCAGTACCTTTTGCTCTACCTCAAACTCTGCTACTGGTCAACGTTTGCACTTACTAAAATGGCCTCATAAATAGCCATTTGCTTTGGAACACTACACTTGAACAGCACAAAGCACCGGTAGAGACTTTACACCTTGTCTTTGCTTTAGCAGGATTAAATGATCAGGCCATGGTTCTTAAGTATAGTCCCCTCAGTGAACATCATTGGCATCCCTGGGAACTCAACAGAATTGCAAGGTCTCAGGTCCCGCCATGGACTGCCATAGACCTACTGATTGTGAAGCCCATCTACAAGCCCTCCAGATGATGCTAAAGCTTGAGAACCCCTGACTTAGGCAAACTTTTGAGTATATATATTTGTAACATGCACATATACACAGATCTACTTCATTTTTAATGGTTGTATGAATTTAATGATTCCATAATGATGGACATTTAGGTTGCTTCCTTTTTTTTCTTTTTTTTTTTTTTGAGATGGAGTCTCACTGTGTCACCCAGGTGGGAGGGCAGTGGTGTGATCTTGGCTCACCGCAACTTCTGCCTCCTGGGTTCAAGCGATCCTCTTGCCTCAGCCTCCAAAGTAGCTGGGATTACAGGTGCCTGCCACCACACCTGGCTTATTTTAACCAGGCTGGTCTCAAACTCCTCACATCAAGTGATCTGCCCACCTCAGCCTCCCAAAGTGTTGAGATTACAGCCAACTTCCAATTTTAATACATGAACAAACACTAGAAGAGTACATGGAAAAATATAAAAAATTATGAGAAGATTTAGCCATTTTTAGATGAATTTTTTCTCAAAAAATTCCTCCAATGTATAATATTGTTTTAACAACAAATACAGATTGGAAGAGAGAGCAGTGTTATGTTAGGTGAACTAAAGAAGGGAGGGAGGGATAGATTCTCCATAAAGGGAAACGGAAGCCCACTGCAATAGATTGGAATAGTCATGAGGCCAGGGACCATGTCTAATTTGCTTACTTCTGTATGCCTAGTATCTTGAACAGTGCCTGATGCAGAGTAGGTACTTAGGAAATATTAAATGAATAAATGGATTAATTAAATTCTGCTGAGGCTTCAGCTCCTATGTCTGGATTTGCCACAGTTCATGCTCTAGGACTTGAGCATTTTGGCTACCCAGGGCTATAACTGAGGTTCTACTTTGTGCTCAGGTCTCAGCTGGGAAGACATGCATGATAGTAGCACTGTAAGAAGCCAGGTATGCATTTCAGCACAAACCTTTATTCGTTTCTTTCTTCCAAAAGACCCTACCTATGACCTATCAGGGTCATACTGATCAGGCAGGGTCAATAATCTGGTTCTGCAACTGAACAATGGAAGATATTAAGGAATTAACGTTAATTTTTATTTAGTTTGAATAATGGCATAGTAATTATATTTCTGTTTTAAAAGAGTCTAAGATTTGCTTCAGAATCATCTGGTTAGGGGAGTTGGAGAGTGGGGATAGAGATGAAATAAGATGGGCCATCAGTTGATAATTGCTGAGGCTGGGAAAACAAAAACATTTTCAAGTACATGGGGACTCATAACGAATATATTGAATATACATAGATATTTTTAAGGAATAGAATAATAATTGCATTATTCTCTTTTTTAAGAGAAAAAAATTCAAGTCAGCAGCAACTGCTCTCCCAATGAGCACAGCATGGCTGCCTCACCTGCCACCAACTCCTGGGTACATGTCTCTTGTTCCTTTTGGTTCCAGAAGAACACTCTGGATCCCAATCTTTCTTACATATTAATGCACTTAGTGACATCAGTTATCTCTTATCTCTCCTGTATCAATATCTACCTCTCCTCTGGAGTTTTATACTCAGACTTTAAATACAACTCAATTATCTTCCATATTAAAAATCAAATAAATATCCCATCCCCTCAGCTCAGACACTTCTCCAGCAATTGCTTGATTTTTCTTTTATCCAGAAGAGCCAAACTTGCCAACAGAGTTGCCTGTTTTTCTCTCTACATTTCTTTGCTTCTCCCTCAATCTACTGCAGTCTGGCTCTGTCTTCACCATTCAACCTTAATGGTTGTTGTCATAAAATTTCATATGCATACTTCAGTTGTAAAATAGCAGCTCTAGCCTAAATACTCCTCCTTAAAGAGACTGTAGTATTAAAAACTCACTGACTTTTCTATTTGGATGTTTTATGGTTGTATTCAAACTCAGCACTGTATGTCCAAACAGAATCTGTCTTCCTCTCAACCTGTGGTCCTTTCAGTGAATCGCCAGGTGCCCAAATAACAAACACCTCAGCAACATCTTGATTTGTTTTGTTTTAAACAGCTTTACCGAGGTATAAATTATAGACCACAATAAATGGCACATATTTACTGATTTGCTTTTCTGTTAGTACAGATTGATTTGCAGTTTTCAGAATTTCATATAAATGGAATCATATAGCATGTACCTTTTTGTCTGGTTTCTTTCACTAAGCACAATTATTTTGAGATTTACCCATGTTGATGTGTGTATTAATTCCTTCATTCCTTTTTATTAGAATGTAGCATACCATTATATGGATATACCGTAATTTGTTTATTCATTTGCCTGTTGATGACCATTTGCCTCATTTCTAGCTTTTGGCTATTAAAAATAAAACTGCTATTTTATGTCCAAGCCTTGGAATGTACACGATTTCATTTCTCTTGGTTAAATTTGCTGAAGGTGAATGTCTAGGTCACACGGTAGGTGTGATTTTTTTAAAGAAACTTCTGGGTGTTACCCTTGACTTTTTGTGGTAGATCTAGTTGGCTGCCTTCCCAACAACCATCTCATACTCCATCTCCTACTTTTCATTCTCTTCCACTGCAGAAGCAGAAAAGGTGACATTTGCTTTCCCAGAACCCTTTGCATCTGTGGCCAGGGCATGTGGCTCCACCTGGCTGCGGAGACTTGAAGAAAACTCTGTTGGGAGTGAGGTGGGAAGGGAGGTTTTGGGAAGCCACAGGGTGGATGTAGCAGAATGACTCCCTAGCGCTCCTCTAATGATGCCCTTCCCTGTAAAGGGTGGTGTCTTGGAACCAAGGGGACATTCCCATGAGGACCTTGCGGCCCCCATCCATACCAGTCTCCACGTACCTAGGACGCAGAACTCTTAGGCTAATCGCCCCAACCCCTGCCAGGGGCTCAGAGGGCCTCTTCCAGTCCCTTCCCCAACCGACGGCCGCTGGCATGCTTACCCCTAGACACCGTGGGAGGCCAACTGCAGGGGTAGATGCGCTAGAGTGGCCACATGCATACGTGTAAGGTCCCTAACGGTGAAGGATGCTGCACCGCGTGGAGAAAGTTTTGGAAGAGCTCTGAAAGTCTGCTTGCGACACCAGAAAGTGTAACAGATATTCTGAGGCTAACCGCCAGCATGCTGAGAATGGTCCTTACTGATACCTTGCAGTCCCCCAAAACTTCCCTTTTAACAGCCTTGCCTCTGGTTTATGGCATTTTGGTTTTGTTTTTGGAGACAGTCTCCCTTTGTCACCCAGGCTGGAGTGCAGTGATGATCATAGCTCACTGCAGCCTCAAACTCCTGAGCTCAAGCGATCCTCCTGCCACCACCTCCCAATTAGCTTGAACCACAGACCTGCGCCCCTACGCCCAGTTAATTTTCTTTTAAATTTTTTTTATAGAAACAAAGTCTCATTTGGTTGTCCAGGCTAATCTTGAGCTTCTATTCCTTGCACTGCAAAGTGTCCTCCCAGATATTTTCTTTCTCTCTCTCTCTCTCCTTTTAGCCAATCATCAAGTCCTTTTATTCCTATTTCCTTAATAGTCCTCAAATCTGTCCACTGTTCTCAAACCCTCTACCCTTGTCTTAGGGCAGGCCACTGTTATCTTCGCCTGAATTACCACAGATTCTGAAGGTTACTCTTATAGTGCAGACCTAGAGTCACTGAGTTCAAATGCCAACTTGCTCCTTATGAGACTGGTGACTTCGCTGTGCCTAAGTCAAAAGTGCTTTTCTGCCAAGATTATTGTGATGACTAAATGCAATAAAATACGTGGAACATTTAGCACAGTTTCTGGTTTTTAAAAATGTTTTTTTCTTTTTTCTAACCCCATATAATCACTTGCATCGATTATTTTGTGTTTACTTCTACTTATCAAAAAAAAATTAAAAAAATTAAGTGTAAAACAGCCTTAGGAAAGTCCTCCAGGAGATATTTCAGAAAGCATTGCTGTCATAGGAGATGACATCTTCATGTGTCATCTGCCCTTGAAGTCCATCCAGTGGGACAAGACGTGGCAGTGGAAGACAGTGATGTTGACAATCCTGATGCTGTGTAGGCCTACACTAATGTGGATATTTGTGTCTTCGTTTGTAATGAAAAAGCTTATAAATAAAATTAAAGCTGATAAAATTTAAAAATGTAAAAGTAGAAAAAAGCTTATAGAATAAAGATATAAGGAAAGAAAATATTTTTATACAGGAGTACAATGTTTGTGTTTTAAGATGTGTTATTACAAAAGAGTCAAAAAGTTGAAAAAATTTTAGATTTTATATAAAGTAAAAAAATTTACATTGAGCTAAGGCTAGTTTATTACTGAAGAAAGAAAAAGTTTTGTGTAAATTTAATGTAGCCTAAGTGTATGGTAGTTTATAAAATCTATAGTAGTGTTTAATAATTTCCTGGGCCTTCACATTTACTTACTATTCACTCACTGACTCACCCTCCTAGATCCAATCATGGTAAGTGCCCCAAACAGGTGTATCATTTTTTTAAATCTTTTATATCACATTTTTACTGTACTTTCCTATGTGCAGACATAGAAATACTTATCATTGTATTACAGTTGCCTACAGTATTCAGAACAGTGCCATGTTGAATAGTTTTGTAGTCTAAGAGCAATAGACTATCCCCTATAGCCCTGGAGTGTAGTAGGCTATACCATCTAGGTTTGTGTAAGTACATGCGATGATGTTTGTACAGCAACAAAACTACCTAATAACACATTTCTCAGAGCATATCCCCGCTATTAAGTGGTCCATAACCATATACATATTTTATGTATCTAATGTATATATATACATTATGAACCTAAGCACGACCCACTGAAATGAGTCAATTTGACACTCATTTGCCACATGTGTGCTAGGGTGGTGGGAAAGTGGCTGTGGAGAAATCATCCCTGCCTTTGTAGAGGCAGACATTAAACAAATAATTATATAATAGTAATAAAAATTATTATTATTTCTATACCATTGATGAAGTGTCATGGAGCTCAGGATCTTCCATGAGAAAGTAAAATTTAAGGTGATGTCTAAAGGCCAAGGAGGAGTTAATTCAATAAAAAAGGCTCTTCAAAGAGAGAACAGTGTGTTCCAGGACCCCAGGCAGAAAGGAGAGGAGGTACAGGCAGACCAGGCTAGTTGGAATGCAGTGAGTAAAGGTGATAAGACTCAGCAGGGAGAGAGCGAGTTGAGGGACAACCATATAGCGTTTGAAGCCACAATTATGGCTGAAGCCTGTGTCCTAAGAACAGTGGGAAACCATTGAAAGATTTTAAGTGACTGATGTGGTCAGGTTTGAACTGCAAAGAAAAAAACAAACACAAACAAACAGAAACCTCTCTGGCTGCCATGTAAGTGAATGGATCAGAAGGGACAATCTGAAAGTGGCTTGACCAGAAAGGAGAGTACTGCAATAGTCCAAGTAAGGTAAATAGAAAATGCAAAATACTTAGCTCTTTGTAGATGCACTCCATGTGGCTATGGGCAATGTAGAAGTGACAAAGAAAGAGGAAACGCATGTGGAAATGGCAGGAAATGTGAGCAGACAGTTCATGGCATGATAAAGCTAAATAAATTGATATAGATTTTGATACTAATGCTTTTTAAATAATTCCACTTACATAACAATGATTAGTAAAAATAAAACAATAACCATAGCTTAATACTTATTGAGTACTTACCATGTGCTAGATAACTGTTCTATGATCTTTATATAAATTCATGCATTTCATCCTTGTTTCAGTTATTTGTTGCTTCCTAACAAACCACCTTACAATTTAGTGCTAAAACAACCAAATATATATTTTGCTCCAAAATCTGCAGCTTGGGCAAAGGTTAAGGGTTGAGGGGAGGTTGTTGCTACTCTACTTGGTGTCAAAGTGTGACAAGTCTGACTTCCAGCTTAAAGTCTGAGAGCTAGAATCTCTGAAGCTTGCTCACACACATACCTGTGATTGACGCCAGGTGTGTGCATTCTTCTACTGTTACACTCAACTCACTACATTGCAGTGCTTTTGCTCAAATGTCCAATTCACTGCTAGACCTTGAGCTCCTCCAAAACATAAAAGAAGTTTTACTATCTTTGTATCACCACTGTTTGGGGCACCATCCACACTG
This sequence comes from Cacajao melanocephalus, assembly GCA_963573385.1. Classification (NCBI taxonomy): domain Eukaryota; kingdom Metazoa; phylum Chordata; class Mammalia; order Primates; family Pitheciidae; genus Cacajao; species Cacajao melanocephalus. The sequence goes on from CAUYLG010025612.1 coordinate 94,633, forward strand.
TGGGTGCTACACAAATGTTTACAATGAACAGATGAATAATTCTGATCTTCACTAACAGAATATTTTCCTTCCCCAAACCCTTACAGGAAATTCTCCATATTCTATTTGAACTCATAGTGACTGGATTTTTATAACTGTGCAAGGCTACTATTTCATTAGGAAGTTTTCCTTGAGCCTCAGCCAAAATCTGCTTTTGCATAACTTTTACTTAGTTGTTGTAGTTAGGATTCATAGAACTGCACAGAATGAGCCTCGGTTAGCTTCCATAAGACATCCATTCCCTCTAAGCTAAACACCCTAGTTCCCATTTCTGGGCCTCAAGAATATGGTGTCCGTGATTACCTCACTCTAGATGCATTCTCAGATTGTCATTGTGGTTCACAGAGGTCCAGAACAAAATGCCTAGGGGAATATTAATGGTGAGTCTGTGGACAAAGGAACAAAGTGCCAGAGAAAACCATTCTGAAACTGTCATAAGCAAGTGAGCTGAAAAAGGAAGTGCAGGATGGGATGAATCGAAGACCAGATCCTATCATGGACCTTCTCTGAATAGGCTGCCTCTCTGCAGAGGGAGATTGTCTAGGAAAGTAACCTGAGCCTCTGACTGAGTGGAAGTGGAGAAGGAAAAACAGGAGAAGTGCAGAGATCAGTTGAAACCCAGTTGCCGACTTCTATCTGAAAATAACCTTTTTCAAAGCATAGTTCATTGATCATACACATAAGAATCTCCTAGCCTGGGGGTTAACATGCAATATCTGAGCTCAGCTCCATAACTATGGAATGCGCATTCTTCATAAACTCTAAAGTAATTCTTAAGTATGTTGAAAATCTTGTTTTAAAGAATGAGGTAAGATGGAAACTACTCATACTCAAGTGTAGAAGACTGTTTTTCAAATTATGTTTTGCAAAGTTGAAGACTCTCATGTTCTTCAGAAATTTCCTGGAAATATAAAAAGTTCCAGCTTAAGCGTTTCGTTTGCTAAGTTCCAGCCCACAGGTCCTTATCCCAACCCATAAGGGCCTGAAAAACAATTTTAAAAGAGCTGCCTTTGTCAAAAGATCCTATCACAGTAACTCTTAGAGTAAAGCCTCCCATCCACAACCTCCTCCAAAGCCTCCCCCAGAAAAATGATCAGTTAAGAATTCAAACTCATGGTACATTTTTTCCATTCTAAGTCCCTAGTTTTATTGAAATATTAAATCCTTTCTCCTTTTCTACTCACAGATTTGAAGACAGAGTTTTACAATACATTTTTAGTTAAAGAATGGGTAAAAAATGTGAAGTATAGTTGTAGCAAATACTCTATTTTTTAAGAATTAGAAAGAAGCTAAAATGAAATGTAGGCAAAAAATATGGTTTTTGCTCTTTTAGAAAAATGTTTTGAGCCACTGACAGAGTGTCCCGAGGAGGTATCAGTGCACATTTTTTTTTTAAGATGGGGTTTCACCATATTGGTCAGGCTGGTCTTGAACTCCTGACCTCAGGTGATCCACTCGCCTTGGCCTCCGGAGTGCTTGGATTACAGGCTTGAGCCACCATGCCCGGCCTTCAGTGCACATTTTTAAATGAAATTCCAACAAGTGAAAATCTAAAATTATTACACAAAAATGTAAGAACTTTTCATATGTGAAAAGATTTTGCCTTAGTAAAATAATTCAGCAATAACATTTCTTTAAATTTCTTCTCTCACCCTTAGCCTATCTCCCCGAAGCATTTATTTACAGAGCAGAAGGAAGATCAATGAGAAAAAGATTTTTTAAATGAGATAGTATCAAGTGAAGAGCAGCCTGAAAAGGAGAGAAGGCATTGGTGATAATTTTACCACAAGCCAATGGGGGGAAAAATGGATTTAAAGTGGATTTGCCTACAGCCTTTCAGAAGCACTGCTTTAATAGAAACATAGACTACTGCACTCAATCAGTGAGTCTTCAAATGTTTACTAAGATCACCTATTGTATGTCAACTGGAGATACAGAGGTTGCCAAGATAGACATAGTTCCTCCCTTCAAGATAGAGCTCACAATACCAGGGATCAAGGCATTTAGTTATAATTGTGCTAAATATTATAAAGTGCAAAATGCTTTGAGAATGAATTTATCATTATTTCAATATTAAGCTAAAGGTTAATCTTAAATGAGGGGATAAATTTAAACAATTTTCTTCAAGCTTCAATGTTGAGTATCTTTTTTTTTTTGAGACAGTTTCACTCTTGTTGCCCAGGCTGGAGAGCAATAGCGCGATCTTGGCTCACTGCAACCTCCGCCTCCCAGGTTCAAGCGATTCTCCTGCCTCAGCCTTCCGTGTAGCTGGAATTAAAGGCGCATGCAACCACGCCCAGCTAATTTTGTATTTTTTAGTAGAGATGGGGCTTCTCCGTGTTGGTCAGGCTGGTTTTGAACTCCCAACCTCAGGTGATCTGCCCACCTCATCCTCCCAAAGTGCTGGGATTGCAGGTGTGAGCCACCGTTCCCAGCGAACGTGGGCTTTCTTCTTTAAGTTTTTGAAAATTATTTGGGAGAGTGATTTTTTAAAACGTATATTGTGGGTAAAAGGTAAAACAGAGTAAGTCCTGTCGATTGTTTGCAATCAGCTACAACTCGAACTCCATGATCTACCCTTTCCCCACTTCTCACAGCTGCACTTTAGTTAAAAAACCATCACCACCACTACCACTATCTACTGTGTGTCAAAGCCTGGATGTTAAACTCAGATGAAGAGGTGACTTATTGCTTTCCATTGACTTTGCTTTGCTGGTGTAACTTCCTACAAGATCCTTCTCTGAAGACAAGGACATTCAAATTTATTGAGTGCTGATTCTTTTGGAGGAATTGGATCAATTTTGCCCAGCAGTCCTAAGATACGTGTATTGCTGTTTTTGTTTTGAAAATGAGAAAAACGGAGGCTCAGAAAGACAAAATAATTCATTTCAAGTCAGCTGCGCCTGCTCCTGTCACTACGCTAAGCCAGAAAATGGAGGAGGGGACAGAGTGACAGATAAAAGACAAGTTTCACCGACAACTAGTCTATTGTTAGCAAAGCGAATGGGTTGAGCCAAACCTAATTAGAGCCAACAAAATGCTGTCTTTTTATCAAAAGTAAATGCAGGGTCTATAGATGAAGGAACAACTGGAGATTCTTGAGTGAGAAATAGCAGTTGAGATTTTGTGTGAAAAATAGTTTGCAATAAAATTAGATTGTCCTAAAATGTGTGAGGACACTAAGCATTGCACTCAAGCAGTTTTTAAGATGTTTGTTTTACCTTTGGCAAAGTTTATAACAGATAACCAGGTAAGATCACAGAGAGTTTATTTTGTGAATTAGAAGAAATTGTGCAACGTCAGTTTACACAACCAACTTAAAGTTTTTAATTCTAAGCAAGGAATGAGGGGAAAAGCTAAAGTAATTAGACCAGAGAACTTACAGAAAACTAGAGATAAGCTGAATATGCAGTGTTTGTTAACAAACAGGAATGTGAAAGATCAAGATTTGCTTCCTCCCGGATAATCAGTCAAGAACAGAAAGCAGCAACTACCGAGACTGGTAAATTCTAATCTTAGCTCTGCTACCTCTACCCAGTGAAGCCCAGATAGATATCAGTAAAGCAAGAGTCTGCAGATTTTATAAACATCTCAAAACGATTATTGATAGCCAATTCATTCTAAATTCAAACCCACCAGTGCCTCATCATTCAAGGCGACCCACAGGAAGGTAGGCTGTGGTGGAAACACGTTGAGATTCACCTTGAAATTTTATTCTCCACCAAACTGTTACTCTATTTATTTAATTTATTGTGTCTTTATCAATAGAAGTATGGAAACGCTAATTATATATGTGTATACATAGAAGTATATATTATAGGGCCGGGTGTGGTAGCTCATGCCTGTAATCCCAGCACTTTGAGAGGCTGAGGTGGGCAGATCACAAGGCCAGGAGATCGAGACCATCCTGGCTAACACAGTGAAACCCCGTTTCTACTAAAAATGTGAAAAATTAGCCAGGTGTGGTAGCATGCACTTGTAGTCCCAGCTACTCAGGAGGCTGAGGCAGGAGATTGCTTGAACCCAGGAGGCGGAAGATGCAGTGAGACGAGATCACGCCACTGCACTCCAGCCAGGGGGACAGAGTGAGACTCAGTCTCAAAACAAAAACAAAAAAAACCCCAAGAAGTATATATTATAATTATAAATATGTTGTAGAAAAATATATATGTTTGCACACGTTGTAAGAAAAGTTTGCTTCTATATACAAAAGAATACAGTTTTAGAGAGTCTTCAACAATACTATTCTGTTGATCTGGCTATAAGAAATTCTCTCCAATAATTTTGCTAGCAAATTATCTTACAAAAGAGTGATTTTTCTATATAAATATCCCCAATGGTGATGAGATCATCACCATTCTTTTACTCTACTACCAAGTAGCAATGCCCTTTCTCCACTAAACATCTCAGTGACTTCTGATCCACAAGCAGATCTAAACTCCTAAGCCATTAACCAAACAAAGTTTAGACAATTAAGAGAGAAAATAATTTGAGATGAAATTGTATATAGGACATAACCTACTTTCTTCTATATGTCTAAGATATTTTAATATCTTTAATTTATTTACTAGATATCATACCAAGTCTGCTCAGCCTCTAGTTCCTATCAACTTGGGTAAGAATTCTAGCAATTCATCCAGAACAATAGAATCCTAGTTCAGTAAAACAATGTGTATATTCTTTTAAATATACATGCCATACTTCTGATTTAAATGAATTTGAGTTCATGTGCCTAATGTTGCCTTTTCTTTCCTTTTGACATGGACTCTCCTGATTTCCTTTTCAATTCTCCTTCAACAAAAAGTAACAAATGAGTAGCAGAAGGAGGTAACTGATGATGGACTTTTAAATATCCCAGAAAGCAGTAGTCTACATAACTTTTTTTTTTTTTTTTTTGAGATGGAGTCTTGCTCTGTCACCCAGGCTGGAGTGCAGTGGTGTGGTCTCAGTTCACTGCAAACTCTGCCTCCCGGGCCCAAGCGATTCTCCTGTGTCAGCCTCCAGAGTACCTGGGATCACAGGTGCACACCACCATGCCTGGCTAATTTTTGTGTTTTTAGTAGAGATGGAGTTCTGCCATGTTGGCCAGGCAGGTCTCAAACTCCTGACCTCAGGTGATCTGCCCCCCTCGGCCTCCCAAAGTGCTGGGATTGCAGGCGTGAGCCACTGTGCAATCCTAGTCTACATAACTTTTAAATAGCTGCCCATGAATAAGAATGGTTCTTCAAGATGACAGCCCTCAATCAGAACTCTTTCTGTTCACTACGGAATGATAAATTGACTTAAAATGATCAGATTACTAATAAGTATAATAACGATTAAATTATTGACTTATACCAGAATTTTAGGTGGTTTGCAAAAATATATAAAATAACCATGACGGAGTTGTAACAAAGAAATATATAACAGAAAAAAATAATAGAGAGAGACATGATATTAGTACATGTGCCTCAGAAGTCCTACATACTTGCCAGAGATGGCTCACAAACAGGAGTCTGATCTTTCTGACAATTGAGGGGCCAAAGTCAGTTACCTGATTTATAGGATCTGTGAGACAGAAACCAGTGAAACACAGGTATTCAGATCTGCCTGGGAGGCTGACACTTTGCTTGAGATGGATGTGATAGGTTGACTGAATGACCCTCAGTCAACACTGGAACACATTAGTGATCCAAGGCCAAATGTTCTATGCCATGGCAGCACAGTTGAGAGAACACTGGTGGGGAGCATTTTTTTTTTTTTTGAAATGGAGTCTTGCTCTATCGCCTAGGCTGGACGGCAATGGCGTGATCTTGGCTCACCGCAACCTCAGTCTCCCAGGTTCAAGCGAGTCTCCTGCCTCAGTCTTTTGAGTAGCTGGGATTATAGGCACCTCCCACCCCACCCAGCTATCTTTTTTTTTTTTTGTATTTATAGTAGAGATGGGGTTTCACGATGTTGTCTAGGCTGGTCTTGAACTCCCGACCTCAGGTGATCTGATCTGACCGCCTTGGCCACCCAAAGTGCTGGGATTACAGGCGTGAGCCACTGTGCCCAGCCAGGCGCATTTTTAAAGCAACTTTTACCAAATTACAAAAGGGAACACACAAGAAAACTCTCCATAAACACCCACACAAAGCCTAACTATGAGCAATGGATTTGCTGGTGAAGCGTCTAGATTAAATTGTTTGCCAAAGATATCCCTGGGTAGGTATCTGAATGAAATCCCTTGCTGAACGTAGTTATTAAGTTTCAGCCCGTTATATTTTGAGAGATGGTTACCAAAATGGACCACTTGGGCCTTGGAATAGTTGGCAGTTCTATGCAAGCATGGCCCTGCCTGGCATCTCACAACAGAACCAGTTCATATGAGACCAAAGAAAATGTAATCTCCTGTCTTCCATACCTGGATACTCATGCTGAAGGAACAACAGTTTATCACTTTGAGGTGGGTGCAGGAAGCTGTGTGTGGTTGCTGGGTATGTTAGTGTTAAGCCTGCATTCAGCAGAGATAACGTGTATAAGTTACAGGCCTCAGGAGTAGAGAGACAAGAAGCCAAGGAGGAGAATTACAATCACTGGCATTGTGTTGAGCTCAATGCTATGTGTGACTTCTTATGGTGCTTGGTATAACAGATTTTGTGGGGGTGCTATGAAAGAGCTTTTCATCCTTTGAAATAATTAAATAAAAAGGAGGATGGTCTGGCATGCTGCATAACTCTGGGGAATTTGTCTGCTCTGGAAAAAAGAGCAGACAAAGTCCTGAAAATAGGACATTGACTAGGACACAACTTATGAAATGTTAAAGATTTTCTTAGATTCCACTCTAAGGAATTTGCAAATCCTCAGTTTATAATTTTAAACAATGACATTTGAGTAGGATGGACAAACGCCTTCAAATTTTTCATTTAAAGAGGTGGCACAGAAGGATGAAGTCAGGAAGACCCTAATACTGCAGGGGCAAGAAATAAAGAAACAGGAAAGAAAGCTTCTTTTTACCAAGTGTCAAAGACCTAACCAGAATATAGGCAAAAAAGAAGCAAGAGTCAGAACTGAATATACAACATAATGCCTATTTTGTTTGCTTGTTTCAAATATGCTCTGGGTGGAAGAATTCTAGAACTTCACTTTCTATTTTTTCTTATTTTACTTAATGGTTTCTGTGCTTATTTAAGTATGTATGTATTTGTGAACCTGAGTTACTTTCCTTCCTGTATAGTCAGGAAGGAAAGGATTGCTTTTTAAAAATTCAAACAGGCCTGAGTGCTGCAGGGGAGGCTGAGGCAGGAGGATCACTTGGCTTGAGGTTGCAATGAGCCATGTTTGCACCACTGCACTCCAGCCTGGGCAACAGACACTGGCTTAAAAAAATCAAAGAGATGATGTCCATGGTTATGTTTCTCCAGTAGTAAAAATACCATCTCTAGCTACAGTGTGTCTTAAATTGTGTCATGTGATGCACTGGGTTGATTCGTTTCTTAGGTAGCCTAAAACTAAATATGGCTTTGTTGTAAAACAGATTCTTTCACAGTCAAGCAGGCATTTGCTGTAAGACTTTTATTTAATAATCTGCATACAGCCTTAAGTTCAAAGTAATGTGCATAAATAAAAGTCAAAAAATTTTCAACACTGGCTGGGCGTGGTGGCTCACGCCTGTAATCCCAGCACTTTGGGAGGCCGAGGCAGGTGGATCACCTGAGGTCAGGAGTTCGAGACCAGCCTGGTCAACACGGTGAAACCCTGTTTCTACTAAAAATGCAAAAAAATTTAGCTGGGCCTGGTGGTGGGAGCTTATAATCTCAGCTACTTGGGAAGATGAGGTAGGAAAATCCCTTGAACCCAGGAGGCAGAGGTTACAGAGAGCTAAGATAGTACTACTGCACTCCAGCCTGGGTGACAAGAATGAAACTCCGACTCAAAAAAAAAAAAAGTTTTTCTTCAACATTAAAAAAATGCTTAGGTTAAAAAGATTATAAATGTTTCATCAGGTGTTTTTTTTTTTGAGGTGGAGTCTCACTCTGTCACACAGGCTAGAGTACAGTGGCGAGATCTCAGCTCACTGCAACCTCCACCTCTGGGGCTCAAGTGATTCTCCCAAGTAGCTGGGATTACAGGCACCCGCCACCACACCCAGCTAATTTCTGTATTTTTAGTAGAGACGAGGTTTCACCCTTTTGGCTAGGCTGGTCTCGAACTCCTGACCTCAAGTGATCCACCCACCTTGGCCTCCCAGTGCTGAAATTACAAGCGTGAGCCACCTCTCCCCGCCCTTCATCAGTTTTTTAAAATGTCTTTTATCAGATTAACTACATACTTTGATTTTAATTTGTTATATTTCCACAATTTTACTGATATGTAGCAATAATTAGGCCATAATCAGTTCACTTTCTCAAAAATATTTATGGAGGGTCTATTATGCACAAGCCACCATGCTGGCCTTGAAAAGCAGGGTTGGGTGCTGGGGTAATGGTTAGCTTATTTTCCTTAAATCATACCAAAAAAATCTCTTATGCAAAGGTTGCCATTTACGGGCAGCCCATTCCTCTGCCCATAGCAGCAATTAAAAGGAGTTATTTCTCATTATGGCCTGATATCTACGTCCCATCAGGCTCCTAGTTTTAACTTCTAAGGCAACACCTTGCAAGGCTAATTTCTCTTTCTCTGAATACATTTTAAATACTTGAAAATAGCTATTTTCTCCCTGCTAAGTCTTCTCTCATCTACACTAAAAATTCCGAGTGATGCAAAATTTTTTGGAACACAATATAAAATTTTATATCAATTAATGCTAAATTTTACCTTATTGTTTTTATCAGCTAGCCCACTTTATGGAAATATTTAAATATTTTTTCTAGATTCAGTGTGTTAGACAGCTCTCTAAGTGTACCCTCCTGCCTTTGAAATATACTGAGAAAACATTTAAAAATTTTAACAGTAGGAGTCATCATTCTTTTCCAGTGCAAAATAATAAAAAATAGGATAGTGAAGATAAAATCATTTAATCTATTTAAAAAACATCTCAGCTGGGCATGGTGGCTCATGGCTGTAATCCCAGCACTTTGGAAGGCCAAGGTCAGAGAATTGCTTGAGGCCAGGCGTTTGAGACCAGCCTGGTGGAAATAGTGAGACCCCATCTCTACAAAACATTTAAAAAAATCAGCTGGACTTGGTAGTGCGTACCTGTAGTCCCAGCTACTTGGGAGAATGGCTTAAGTCCAGGAGTTCAAGGCTGCAGTGAGCCATGATTGGTCCACTGCACTCCATCCTGAGGGACAGAGTGAGATCCTGTCTTAAATAAATATAGTAATAAAAATTTCTCATGTGAACCCACTTCAAGTGTTTAACTTTTATTTTAAAATGACACATAAAAGTCATAAATATGCATACTTTTTTTGGGTTTTAAATGTCTGAAACATGATTTGTTTATTCTAATAAGATAACGTAAGTCGTGACAGATATTTTACTGTCTAAAAATATTTCTAGAATAATCAGATTAAGCTCATGGATTAGAGATGATTTCTTGGAACTTCATAAGCATTAGTTTGTCAAATAATAAAAGAAGTTCAATTTTTCAGTGATACAAATTTGAAATGGGCTATATTATGGCTTTAAATAAAACCTCCGTGTGTATGTATGTATATATATATATATATATATTTTTTTTTTTTTTTGAGACATGGTCTTGCTCTGTCACCAAGGTTGCAGTGTGGTAGCGTGATCATAGGTTGCAACAGCCTTGAACTCCTGGGCTCAAGGGATCCTCCCGTCTCAACTTCCCAAATAGATTTAACTACAAGCATGAGCCATACTACCTCTACCTTCTCTTTCCTTCCTTCTTTGCTTCCTTCCTTCCTTTCTTCTCTTTCTTTCTCTCTCCCCCTCCCTCTCCTCTTCTTCTTCCTTTTCTTTCTTCTTTCTTCTTTTTTTTTTTTTGAGACAGATTCTTGCTTGTTGCCCAGGCTGGAGTGCAGTGGCACGATCTCAGCTCACTGCAACCTTCTCCTCCTGGCTTCAAGCAATTCTCCTGCCTGAGCCTCCTGAGTAGCTGGGATTACATGCCTGTACCACCACTCTCGGCTAATGTGTGTATGGTTAGTAGAGACAGGGTTTCACCATGTTGGTCAGGCTGGTCTTGAACTCCTGACCTTGTGATCCACCCACCTCGGCCTCCCAAGTGCTGGGATTATAGGCATGAGCCACTGCGCCCCGCTGGCCTGCTGTCTCTCTTTCTTTCTCTTTCTTTCTTCCCCTCCTTCCCTCCTTCCTTCCCTCCCTCCCTCCCTCCTTCCTTCCTTCCTTCCTAACACCTGGCCTCAAGTCATCCTCCTGCCTCCACCTCCCAAAGAATTAGGATTACAGCTGTAAGTCACCATGCCCAGTCCATCTATTTTTATGTTGTGAAGAGTATGCTTTAGAATTTTTCCAAATAATACTAATATACTTTTTGCCAATATTTAGACTGAATCTTCCTGCTTTGTAGAAGCATTTTTTTTTTTTTGAGACAGGGTCTCACTCTGTCACCCAGGCTGGAGTGCAGTGGCATGATCTTGGCTCACTGCAGCCTCGACCTCCCAGGCTCACATGATACATCCCACCTTAGCCTCCTGAGTAGCTGGGACTACAGACACTCACCACCATGACCAGCTAGTTTTGTATTTTTTTGGTAGAGATGGGGTTTCACCATGTTGCCCAGGCTGGTCTTGAACTCCTGAGCTCAAGTGATCCATCAGCCCTGGCCTCTCAAAGTGCTGGATTACAGGGTGAGCCACTGTGCCTGGCCAGAAGTACTTTTAAAATAAGTGGATTCAGTTACATAATCTCTAAGGCAACTTCTAGTTTGAAAAAAAACAAGTATTTTCTTATCAATTAAGCTATACTTTCAGAGGAGAGTTGGTGTACCCTATTTTTAAAAATGCTTTTAAATGATAATTCTGGAATTTTCATATAAAAACAATTCTGTTTAAACATGAATAACTCCATTATCTATGAACACTTGGTTAAACCTTATTAAAAGATCAGAAGAATCTGCTAAAACTCTCAATGTAATACACAACCTGCTGATCAGAAAGAAAACAGATGAAAATATTTTGAGTTTTTGTTGTTATTTGATTTTGATTTTGTTCTGCAAGACACACTTCAAATTGCTAGAAAAAAATGTTGCTGAAGTTATAGAACATTTTGTAGCTCTCAGCTTGATGAATAGAAGTAGAGAGAAGACAGCATTCGCCTTCTCTTTCCAAGACTGTCAGAAAACACTCCCTTCCCTACATCCTTTGAGCCTGTCTCTCAAGTGAAGTCATCCAGGGTTTCCTTAGGTACAATGCCACTTTATTCTACTTCCACCTTCCACACAGTTCCCCTTTGTGTTCCCTGAATGAATGTGTCCTTCTTGGGATCGCACTCAGGCACAAAGCTGTCCTGAGAGTGGACCAGAATCTTCCCCCGTTCTGTCTCTCAAATGAGCAATATACTGGTATTTAATGAACGAGACAATGATTCTTGGGACCACTAGTGTTATACCTGTGCCTTAGCTATTCCTGTTTGCTACTTTTGAGGAGAGCTGGTGCTGTTACTACTGAAAACTGAAATGCAGAAGGATCTAGAGACTACTTAGCTAGATCTACCCAAGCACTGGAGCCCCTAGGCCCTCCCAAACTGCTGCTCAGCTCTCGCCTCGCTTTACAGGGCAGGCTGGACCTGGTTCTCCTCTGAATCCAGACATCTCTGGGAAAAGAAATCCAGATTAGGATCCAGTTTGTTTCAAAGGAATCTTGAGGACAGATGAGAACCTTTCAAGTCCTCTCTAGAGTCAGGTTTGGATTTGCTTTTGAAAAGGCTGGTGCTGGACTACAAGGCTGAGATGTGGTATCTGATTCTGGCTCTGCCACTGATATGCCCTTGGGTAAGTCACTGCTTCTCTGGGATTTAGCTTTTTCATTTGCAAAATGTCAGTTCAGTTTTCATGACTCCTTCCATTGCACCATCGCTCATTTCAAGCAGATCAAAATCTACCTGCCCAGTCAGAACTGAATAAACCACCCCATAACAGACCCTACCTTTCCCAGTGCTGGAGGACAAGGTAACATTTGTCCTTCATGTTAACCTAGTTATGTCCACATAAATGATTTTATTTGCATCTGTATTATTTGTATTTGTATTATTTTGCTATTCTCCTGGCAGATAAAATACTGCTGAATTCATTCCAGGTCAGTTGGTACAAGATATTCCTTTAAGAGGAGGAGAGTAGCAGCTGTATTTGGCATCTTCACAAAGAAAATATTTACCAGTAGAAGAGGCCAAGATGTGAGAAGATCATTCCGGTTGTCCTACATAGCTATAATCTCAAATTGACTTTTTTTTGCACATAATTGAAAAACAAAAACTCTGAACAAGAACAGCAAAAGGTAACTTTATTTGCTGCCTTATGCTCCTGCTATTTCTTTTCTCTTCTTTTAGCACTCTGAGTTTTCGTATTTCCCTGGACTCCTTTTGTCACAGGAAAAAAAATCACATCTCACAGAGCAAGTTCTCTGAGCCGAGCTGAATGTGTTGTCTCTCCAGAATAATTCATCATTAAAAACCACAGAATGGCATCTCTTGACAGGCAAAGAAACGTTAGAATACAAATTGTTAGAGAAAAATCATTCTCCCCTTTCTCTTACACTGCTGTTTATATGGATTCCACAACTTGGTTTTCCACACTTTTTTTTTTTTTTTTTTTTTTGAGATGGATTCTCACTCTGTAACCCAGGCTGGAGTGCAGTAGCACGATCTCAGCTCACTGCAACCTCCGCTTCCTGGGTTCAAGTGATTCTTGTGTCTCAGCCTACCGATTAGCCATCATGCCTGTGCAATTTTTGTATTTTTAGTACAGATAGGGTTTCACCATGTTGGCCAGGCTGGTTTCAAACTCCTGGACTCAGGTGATCCACCCACCTTGGCTTCCCAAAGTGTTAGGATTACAGACGTGAGCCACTGCTCTTGGCTATTTCACAACCTTTAATGGCTATGCACTAACCCCTCCAGGGATAAGAAGCACAGTTTTCTTAACCACCATTTCTCTTTCTTAACCCGTTTGAGGGTTAGATGAAGCAACAGAATGACGGAGGAATCAGTTTTCACTGTTGAAACCTTAAGTTCACTGGGAGGCAGATGGAGTAGGGATTCTGAACATGGGAGAAGTTCATGGGCCCCATCCTCTAGATGTTAAAGAGTAGCCCATCAGGGTCAATTTCTCTTTTTCTTTTTAAAAAGTATAAATAGCTTTACTGAGATATAATTCACGTATCATACACTTTACCTATTTAAAGTGTACAATTCAGTGATGTCTACTATAGCCACTGAGTTTGTGCAGCCATCACCTTAGTCAATTTTACAACATTGATGGTCAATGTCTATGAGTGATGAGAAAGTGAATACCTTTATTTCACATGGCATTTGAAATCAGTACCCACTAAATGATGTTTCTCACACCAAGACTGATGGTTAACACCCTCTAACTTCAGTCCTACCTCTGGATAGGTAGGAAGGTTAACTAGAGTTCCTATATGCCAGCACACACAGTTCCTTTGGGTCAACATGTGAGAGAGCAGTAGCAAATAGTCTTTGCCTATGGCTGGGTTCACTTCTGGTTCCTGATGCTCTGTTTCAATCTACCTTTGTTTCTGTCAGGAGCTGGGAGAGTGGATGACTTCTTTCTGCTTCAGACCCCTTGGCTTCCAGACTCCTGCCCACTCTTGACTACAGGTGACACTGACACCCTGGAGCCTGCTCTGTTGCCTTGGCCACCTTTCCTAGGGATCTTGGCCTTGTTCCTGACCTCTTGCTGCACTGGAGTCATCACCCATGATTGCAGATCCCAGTCCCAGACACTGGTGTGGCCTTCTCACCAGAGCAAGCAGGGCCAGCCAATCAGCTCCGTTCTATTGAAACCCTTGCCCTATTTTGAAATCATGAGTGATTCTCTGCACTTCAGCAGGGCCCACTTCACCAACTGAAGAAAAGGAAGCCCGTATTACTAAAGGTCAAGTTTCTAAATCCAAGACTGATAAGATAGTCTAAGAATCATATATAAACTAGACTGAAAAATCTAGTTTTTCTGTACTTTCTTGGTACATATTCCTTTTACAAGCAGAAAAAAAGGTAATATTAACTTAAAAAAAAAAAACATTTTTAGGCTAAGCATTATGATTCACACCTGTAATTCCAGTGCTTTGGGGGGGCCAAGGTGGGAGGACTGCTTGAGAACAGGTGTTCAAGACCAACCTAGGCAACAAAGCAACATCCTTGTCTACAGAAAAAAAAAAGTTTTTTCAGATTAGCCAGGCACACACCTATAGCTACTGGGGAGGTTGAAGCAGGAGGCTTGCTTGAGCCCTGGAGATCACGGACATAGTGAGCTATGATCACTCCATGGCACTCCAGCCTGAGCAACAGAGTGAGACTCTATCATAAAATTCATTCATTTCAAGTACACAAATCAATGTTGTTGTTGAAATGTTGTTTATTTTCCTTTGGAGACAGTCTTGCTCTATCACCCCCGCTGAAGTGCAGGGGTGTCATCTCAGCTCACTGCACCCTCCGCCTTCTGGGTTCAAGCAATTCTTGTGCCTCAGCCTTCTGAGTAGCAGGGATTACAGGTGTGTACCACCACCCTTGGCTAATTTTTTTGTATTTTTAGTAGAGACAGGGTTTCACCACGTTAGCTAGGCTGTCTCCAACTTTTGACCTCAAGTGGTCCGCTCGTCTGGGCTTCCCAGAGTGCTGAGATTACAGGCATGAGCCACTGCACCTGGCCAAATCAACAGTTTTTAATAACTCTATCAAGTGCCACAGCCATCATCATAAATCAGTTTTATAACATTCTCTTCACGCCAGTAAGAATCCTCATGTTCATTTATAGATCATGTTCCTCCCCTTCAGCAACTGCACCAAGCAACCACTAACCTACTTTGTCTCTATTACTTTTCTGAACATGTTATGTATATAGAATCACACAACATGTGGTTTCTTTCACTTAACATGTTTTTGAGTTACATCCATGTATATGTATCAGTTTATTTGCTTTTACTGCTCAGTACTCTATCATAGGAACAAACTACATTTTATCTATTCATTCACCTGGACATTTAGGACATTTAGGTTGATAGACATTTAGGTTGTTTCCATTTGGGGGCTATTATGAATAATACTGCTATGAACATTTGTGTGCAAGTTTCTGTGTGTACATATGTCTTCATTTCTCTGGTTTGTAGATACTCAGGAGTGAAACATTGGGTCATACAGCAACTTTATGTTTAACTTTTTGAGAAAATGTCAAACTGTTTTCCAAAGTGGCTACATTAACATTTTTTTTCTGGCTCTTTTCTGTAAGTGTATATTAGCTTCTAGAACTCCACCCTCTTAAAGTATACCTCTTGGCATTTAGACAGAACCCTGGATCTGGCTTTTTCATCCTCTTCTCAACAGATTTAGCTGGTAACTGAGGAGATAGACTATTATAAAATTATAACCATACTTGTACTGGCTGAAGACATCACCTGAAAAATTATTGATGATTCTTATGCATCCTTCATATTTCCTTAAGCTCCCAATAAACAACAGACCCTTTGTTTGGCTTTTCTGGGCTATGACAATCTCTATCATAAAGAATTTGAGTGTTCAAGAGAGAAGTATACCTTTAGCCTAGTTGTCTGCCCCTTTGGAAATTTTTTTATCCAGTAGGCAGCCTCACCTTGAAAGACTGTACTTCACTGTAGATAGAATCTAACCATCCAGAATCTAATGAATATTGACTACATGCCCAGCACTCTGCTTGGGGCTGTGGATTATAGAAAAGAAATCCTATGTTGTCTTTTCCCTTAAGAAAGTTACAATTTGGCTGGGAAGATTAAAAAAACCAAGTACATGTTAAACAGAACAAATTCACGTCTGAATAGATTGAAGGTGACAGTACTATGGTTTGGGATAGTAAACCAGAAAAACTAAATCAGACAGGAAAAGGAAGGCAGAGGTCCTGGAATTCCTTTACTTTGTTTTTGTTGAACAGTCAGGCACTGTACTAGTCACTGGAGATATAGCAATGAACAAAGTTGACAAAAATCTTACCCTCAGAGAGCTTACATTCTAAGAGGACATGAAAATAAGAAAACATAAAGTGAAACAAATAGTATGACAGATGGTGGCCATGGAAAAATAAAGCAGAAAGTGGGATGTATGTGTGCAAATTAAGATAGGTTGGTCAGGGACCATGTCTCTTAGAAGGTGATATATATAAGCAAAAGCCTGAAGAAATGAAGAAAGCAGTCATGTGGCTGTCCGGGGGAAATAGTATTCCAGACACAGAAAACAGCAAGTGCAACAGCCTGAGGAGGGATGTGCCTGGCAGGTTGGAGAAACTGCAAGAAGACAAATTTGGCTGGGGCGAAGTGAGCAAGAAAATAAGTAGCAGGTGATCAGGTCAGAAGGACAATGGGTGAACTTTCTGGGCAGGGCCTTGGGGGTCATTTTAAGAATGTGATCTTCTGGCTGGGTGAGTTGGCTCACGCCTGTAATCCTAGCACTTTGGGAGGTGGAGGCAGGTGGATCATGAGGTCAGGAGTTCGAGACCATCCTGGCCAACATGGTGAAACCCCGTCTCTACTAAAAACACAAAAATTAGCTGGGTGTGGTGGCAGGTGCCTGTAATCCCAGCTATTTGGGAGGCTGAGGCAGGAGAGTCCCTTGAACCTGGGAGGAGAAGGTTGCAGTGAGCTGAGGCTGTGCCATCGCACTCCAGCCTGGCTGACTGAGACTCTGAATCAAAAACTCCAGCCTGACAGAGCGAGACTCCGAATCAAAAACATAAAACGTGACCTTCTATTCTGAGTGAGATGGGAATCCAATGGGAGGTTCTGAACAGGCGAGTAAGATATTTGGATATGCTTTAACAGAATCACTTGGCAGCTGTGCTAGGAGTAGACTGAGCATAAACTGAAGGCGAAAGGCACGGAGACCACCTGGGAGACTGTTGAAATGATCTGTTAGCATGGTCCTCTTTTGAACCAGGAGCCACCGTGAACAAAAGACAGTATTCAGGCAACACTGAAGAACTGTACTTGGCTGCAGAGAATGCCAGGTGGGGAAAGGGGAAAGGTTGGAGATGATGGATAATTATGGTAGGATTGGATTTGGTAGCAGATAAAAGGGAGTCTAGAGTCAGGTAAATAGAAAGTTACCCTCATGTATTAGTCTGGTAGGGTTGCCACAAGAAAATACCATAGACTGGATGCTTTAAACAACAGAAATGTATTTTTTTATAGTTCTGGAGGCTATAAGTTCCATATCAAGGTGCTGACTAATTTAATCCCTGGTGAAGGCTCTCTTCTTGGCTTATGGATAATTGCTTCTCACTGTGTCTTCACGTGGTCTTTCCTCTGTGCTGGCATAAAGAGAAAAAGCTCTGGTCTTTCTTTTCTTACAAGGGCACCAATACTATTAGATTGGGAATCCACTCTGACTACCTCATTTAACCTAAATCACCTTCTTAGAGGCCCTGTCTCCATATACATTCCCATTAAGGGTTAGGGCTTCAACATATGAATTTGGTGGGGGTGCAGGGAGTAACAGAATTCAGCTCATAATATGTAGATTATCAATTAAGAGAATTTTGGGGAGAGAAATCTGATATTGGCTACTAGGATGAATTGAAAGAGAAAAGTTTAGGGGACTAATCTGGAAGCTATGTGTAAGGATCAAGTCAAGAGATGTTGCAAGCCTTGACTAGGGCACAGATTAGCTACTGAGGGAGGGAAAGCCTTAGAGAAATTCCCCAGCTCTACTACCACATTTTTGTGATAGAAATTTTGTGTCTTTAGTTAGTACTTAATCACATTAATTGAATATATACCAGAGCATATCAGAATGAATTAGGCACACAAATACACCATTTGCTCATCCATATACAAACATACCATGACACTCCACTACATGTACCTTCACTCACCCTTACCCACTTGCACATGCCTGTAAGCATCTGTCAAACAGTAATTCGAGGACGCAAATGCAGAAGAAAAAGAACAAGCTTACAACATAAGTTTGTGATAGAAAAGACTGTGTAGATAGGAAGGAGAATCAGGAGTATTGCAGTTAAGAGAGAGAACTGAGATTCAAGATTTCCGAAGCCCAGGGGAAGACGCATGACTAGGTAAGGTGAGTTCTTGTAACATATTCTGCTAACAAAGTTACATTTATTTTCCACTATTCTGTGGATAAAGGTCATATAAAAGCCAGTGTTTTGTAAATAGGCATATGTGGCATACGGAGTTGATATTCATTTGATGGTTATCTTTGTTCAGGTTTCAGAACGAGGCCACTTGGCTGATCTGAACTCCCCATTTTCAGTTTAATAGGCAGTGTCTGCTGACCCTTCTTGTACTAGGGTGGTCTGAGCTAAATGAGGACAGGGCTTTCTAGAAGGGAGATTCAAAAGAAACAAAAGGTAAAGGCAATATGCTGTTTAAGCTAACACTGCAGGTGTGCTGAGTAGGGTGCACCAACAGTGCAAGGGCAATAGGTGGGAAGGGAAGGGACAGAATGCTGCACAGAAGCTAGGTAGCCCAGAGGTTAGCATACGGCCCCTGGAGTTACGCTGATCTTGGTCTCAAGCTCAGCTTCTCCACTTAGTGATGTGGTCTTGAACACATTACTTAACCTTTATGTGCCTTTGTTTTGTTAACAGAAAGGAAATCAGAAAAGAACAGCACTTACCTCATAGGTTGAAGTGAACATTAAATGACGTACCATATCAAAAGCATTCATCATAGCTTGACACACAGTAGGCATTAAAATTAACTGGTGGAAGTTGTTTTCTAAAAGCCAAAAGTGGAAACATTTGAAGTGCTACAAATAATAAGCATTAAGCTTTCTGTTAAAAAAATCTAACTAGATTATAGGTCTTGAGAGTGGTGGGAGTATCTTGGTCAAAAAAATTTCTGTGAAACATCCCACTGGTAAAACGAGTTTTCTCACAATCCCATTCTTTGTGAGACTGAAAATGGAATGCTACAGAACTAGACAAGAATCTCACTCCAAGTTTGCAGACCACCAGATGCATGATGACATTTTCCAAGATATTTGCTAGGTTTTTTTCCTCTAAATAATGAGTCATTATTGTAAGATATTGTTTATTGTAAAACTCTTGTGTTCCTGCCACACATACTAAAACAAAAGATCACTTTAAAGGCACATTATATTGTAGTCAAGAATAAAAGAATATAATGTTGTGAAATGTCAGGCTGTATGATGGGCCCTATCTTCCTGTTCCTGCTTTATATTAATTTAAAATATACACATTAGATTCAAAGCAAGTGGTAGAATATTTAGTTGAACCCCATTTATGAAAAAATTGTATGTTTTTATATGCACAGTTTCTGGAAGGACAGAAAATAATCTACTGATAATCATTATATCTAAGGTCAAGACGCTCTTGCTTTTCACAATATGTCTCTGCGTACCTTGAGTCTTTTTAAAACCAGTGAACATGTATTATTTGCAGAATAATTTTCTAAGCCATATGAAAATGCATATGGAAAAAAAATTTACTCTCCCAGATTACGAGTAGGCCTCAAAACTATAGGAATAATTTAAGGAGAAGGCATAAAAAATGTCATCTGAGATTGTCTTTCAAGATAAAAGACAAACATAGTAGATAAAAAATAAATGGGTATGCAAAGATAACTATTAAAACATTATGATAGCTACAGGCTAATTCATGTAGGATCTCTTCATGGGTCATCCCACGAATAATTACCTCCAAGTATTCCCAGGGTTATTCCGTAAATGTGAGGGTTTGAGCCAGAGTATTTTCACTAAAATGAGGAAACTCAGTGAAGTTCAATCCAGAAGAAACTCTGACTTATAGGTTCCAGCCACATTTAGTATCTGGATGTATCTATGCTATTACACCCAATTCTGCTCAGCACTTTTCCTTCATTAAGTCACAATAATGACTCTAAGGGCTGTAGCTGTATCATAGCAATAATGGAACCCCTGTCCCTATATTGACTGAAAGCACATTTCTAAGTACTTTGATTTTTGCACTACGCCCTCACTCTGACTCTTGGGTATTATGAGAGAAAAGCCAAATAACTTGCTCATAATTAAATATCATGCACTCTTATGCAAAAATGGACATTTAACTAGTGATAAATTAAAATTTCTTGGCAAGAAGTCTCTTGATATGGAGGTATAGCCATAAGTGACCTAAACTAGAGAATGAAGTCACTAAGAGCCCTCCCAAAAGCCCCAAACTGTATGTCAAACAAAGACCAAATTAAGATAATAAAGGCCTTCTAAAAATTAAGGAAAACCCTTCCAAAAAAGAGGAGTCTTGGTGAAGACAAGACAAAATGCCACTTTTTATTGACAGAGTTCTAAGTTACGGAGATTGATATAACCTCCCCTGCAAGTGTCTTCAGTAAATATTTTGCTCTACAAAATAAAATAATCCAAAAAGTTTCTCTGCCCAAACAATGATCATTTTTAACTGCTCTATGGCTAGTGAGTGAATATATATATGTAGTGTGAGAAGAGTTTATGGAGCATAAGGCTTTACTTTGTTCAGGCTTACAGAAAGACATCACTGGTCAACATAAATTTCCTGCTTTCAATTAACATGACAGTGTCTGTTATATCCCTTCTTATGGTCTATCGTTTCTTATGGCTAAATGAGGACAGGACTCTCTGCAAAGGAGATTCAAAAGGAAGTTGCAAAAATATGTCTTCTGTCACTGTGAACCTGTAGGTGTCATTTGGGTTTCTTCGTATTTTTCAATACCATCTTATAATCTATTCCTCTACGCCAGTTTTCCCAGATAGAAGCACTATAAAAAACTAAACCTTTGCACTGGGCATGGTGGCCCAAGCCTATCATGTCAGTACTTTGAAAGGCTGAGGTGGGAGCATTGCTTGAGGCCGGGAGTTCAAGACCAGCCTGGGCAACATAGTGAGACCCCATCTCTACCAAAAAAAAAAAAAAAAAAAAAAAAAAAAAAACAAACACTAGCCAGATGTGGTGGTGTGCACTTATAGTCCCAGATACTCAGGAAACTGAGGTGGGAGGATTGCTTGAGACAGGGAGGTCGAGGTTGCAGGGAGCCATGATCATACAACTGTACTCTAGCCTGGGCAACAGAGTGAGACCTTGTCTCAAAGACAGAAGTGAAAAAACCAAACCCTTAAATATATTGATTCAAAGTCACAGGAAAGAGGAAACTGGCTGGATTCTGTCCCTGGCACAAGTATAAAATACACATTATTAACAAGTACCTGGAGAAAAAACAACAGAGAAGACTCCTGGTAAGATTATTGAATTGTTCGGATTCGTTTCAGCTTTTAACTACTCTATAACAAATGCTCCAGATTTCATCTAAACCAAACTATGTGATCAGCACCCACCCACTTTTTTTTGCTGCATTAGAAGCAGATAAGTTATAATGCTGGTGGGGATGGCAGACCCCAAACCTGTGTCACTGGAGACAAGGAGAAAGAGCCAAGACTGCTAAAGAAAAGTGTGTAGGGCAAGGGAATAGTCTACCAGGGAAAGGTGAGAAACAAGTAAGGAAAGAATGGAGGTGTCTTTTTACTTGGGTTAAGATTGCACAATGTAGGCCGGGCATGGTGGCTCACTCCTGTAATCCCAGCACTTTGGGAGGCCAAGGTGGGCGGATCACCTGAGGTCAGGAGTTTAGGACCAGCCTGACCAACATGGAGAAACTCCGTGTCTACTAAAAAAAAAAAAAAAAAAAATGTAAATATATATATATATGTAAAATTAGCCTGGCATGGTGGCACATACTTGTAATCTAGCTACTCAGGAGGCTGAGGCAGGAGAATCCCTTGAACCCAGGAGGCAGAGGTAGTGGTGAGCTGAGATTGTGCTATTACACTCCAGCCTAGGCAACAAGAGGGAAACTCCGTCTTGAAAAAAAAAAGTAAAATAAAATAAAATAATCTATCTATCTATCTATCTATATCATGATATAGCAGATGCATTATAGTGGGGGCTTTAGGCAGCTGGCTGTGAGGAACCATGGAAAGTTAGTCAATTTGTTGAAAATGTCAGATCATTTTCTGCAATGAATGGTATTCAAACTCCATACAGTACTACAGTTTCATATTTGATGTTATACAGAATCTGACTTTCAGTTCCCAGCTGGAAGTTTAATGCATACCTGGATTAGTTGTACAGTTAATTCTCATTGTTTGCAGATTTCATATTTGCAAATTCACCTACTCATTAAAATGTATTTATAACCAGAAAATCAGTATTTCCGGTGCGTTCAGTTATTCACGAACATAGGTTTGCACAGACTAATGAAAAATCTGAGTAACCCAAAGTGCACATGCTGAGCTGGGGCTGATTCTCTGTCTTCTAGTTTCA
Source organism: Cacajao melanocephalus (assembly GCA_963573385.1). Taxonomy (NCBI): domain Eukaryota; kingdom Metazoa; phylum Chordata; class Mammalia; order Primates; family Pitheciidae; genus Cacajao; species Cacajao melanocephalus. The sequence continues at coordinate 117,071 of CAUYLG010025612.1, forward strand.
GCTCTCAGAATGTACGTAAACTGTTCTTCTCAAAATCTATTTAGTCCTTACAGTTTTTGCATTTTGAGGCTTTATCTTGGTGACTTTGCTGTTTAATGGCCCTCAAAACATAGTGCTGAAGTGCTGTCTAGTGTTCCTAAGTGTGTGTTAGGTAAGCTATGTTCAGGCATGAGTTATAGTGCTGTTGGCCATGAGTTCAACCTTAATGAATCAATAATACATATTAAATAAGTTGCTTTTAAACAGAAACACATATAAAACAAAGGTATGTATGACCGATTGACAAACTGGCTCACAGGAATTTCCCGTAAATGTTGGAAAATAACTTGATTGCTAGAGTACTAGCCCACCAGGCCTGCTGCAGCCACTTCCAACAGCAGTGTGAACCACTTGGGAGCCAGGGAGTTGTTCTGTCACTGCCACTGTCATTGTTCACATGCCACTGCCCAGGAGCTCAACAACTTGCCCACACACCAGGCCACCAATGCCACTGCTGGCACCCACGCAAGGTGCTGGAATGCCCAAGAAGTGGCCCACCTGAAGCCACTAACACATGTACCAGTGTATGCTGTCCTGGTGCCAGTGTATGCTGACCTGGGACCCAAGGACAGGCATGACCATCCTTCCACTGCCACCACTGGGGCCAGAGGAGTAGTCTACCTGGTGTCCCTCTTCCCGGTAAAATTTCACTATAGCCTCCACTAACAAACCACACCCTAAGCCACTGAGGAAATCACATACATATGCCACAGATGCTATTTATAGCCAAAGAAATCATACAGACCCTAAACTACTGCACACACCCATAATCAAAGCCAAAGTGTCCTACCCAAAAACATTATAGACACATTGTCAGGAAAAAGTCCGCCCCTAAAAGGAAGAAGTGACTATTATACCAGATGCACAGATATCAATGTAAGGACACAGAAATATGAAAAAGCAAAGAGATATGATACCTGCAAAGGATCGTAATAATTCCCCAACAACAGATTCCAACGAAAAAGAAATTTATAAAATCCCAGAAAAAGAATTCAAAATAATGATGTTAAAAAATCTCAGTGAGATATAGGGGAACACAGTAAACAATATAAAGAATAAGAAAAACAACTCAGGATATGAACGAGAAATTTAGCCAAGATACAGATATCATAAAAAAAGAACTAAACAAAAATTCTTGAAGAATTCATTGAATAAAATAAAAAATATATTTAAAACCTTCCACAATAGACTAGAACAAGCAGAAGAAAGAATTTCAGAACTTGAAGAACAGTCTTTTGAAATAACCCAGTCAGACAAAAAATTTTTAAGAAAAAGAATGAACAAAGCATACATGATATATGGTACTCTACAAAGCCACCAAATATCCAAAATTTCAGTGTCCCAGAAGGTGAAGAGTCAACAAAAGGGATGAAAGACCTATTTCACAAGTTAATAGCTAAACACTACCCATCTAGCAAAAGATTTACACATACAGATTCACAAAGCTTAGAGATCCCCAAACAGATACAATTCAAAAAATCTCCAAACATTATAGTCAAACCGTCAAAGTGAAACACAATTCTAAAAGCAGCAAGAGAAAGTAATTGGTCACTTATAAGGGAATCTCCATAAGACTAACAGTAGATTCTCAGCAGAAACCTTACAGCCCAGCAGAAAATTGGATGATATACCCAGCAAAGTTATCCTTCATAAATAAAGGAAAAATAAAGTCTTACCCAGACAAGCAAAAGCTGAGGGAATCCATCACCACTAGACTGGTCCTACAAGATGTGCTCAAAAGGGTCCTACACTTGGAAGTGAAAGGATATTATCTACCATCGTGAAACACATGAATGTATAAAACCCACTGGTAGAATAAACACACAAATAAGGAAGAGCAAGGACTCAAATGTTACCAATAAAGAAAACCACCAAACCACAGTGACAAACAAGAAGAGAAGAAAGGTACAAGCATATATAAAATGACCAGAAATCAATTTATAGAATGACAAGAATAAGTTTTTACATATTAGTAACATTGAATTTAAACAGATCAAATGTTGCGCTTAAAAGATACAGACGGCTGAATGGTTTTTTTTTTTTAAAACACATGACCTAATTAAACACTGCTTACAAAAAAACGAATCTCATCTATAAAGGAACATATAGTCCAAAAGTAAAAGGATGGAAAAACATCCTCCCATTCAAATGGGTCAAAAAAGGCAAGCAAGAATAGCTATATTTATATCAGATAAAAAAGACTGTCAAAAATAGTATAAAGAGACAAAGAAGGTCATTACATAATGACAAAAGGATCAGTTCAGCAATAAGATAGGATAATTCTAAACATACATGTACCCACACCTAAGGACTCACATATATAAAGCAAATATTAGATCTAAAAGGATAGACTCCAGTACAATAATAGTTGAAGACATCAACACATCACTCTCAGCATTACATAGATCATATAGACAGAAAATTAGCAAAGAAACATTGGATTTAAAGTGCACTATGGACCAAATGGACGTAACGGACATATAGAGAACATTTCATCCAACAGCTCCAGAATATACATTTTCTCATCAGCACATGGAACATTCTTCAGGATAGACCATATGCTAGGACATAAAACAAGTCTCAAGAAATTTTTAAAAATCAAAATCATATCAAGTATTTTCTCAGACCACAGTGAAATAAAACTAGATATCAATAACAAAAGAAACTTTAAAAATTGTACAAATACATAAAAATTAAACAACATGCTCCTCAATGACCACTAGGTCAAGAAAGAAATTAAGGAGAACATTTTAAAAAGCTCTTGAAACAAATGAAAATCAAACACAACATACCAAAGCCTATGGGATATAGCAAAAGCACTGCTAAGAGGAAAGTCTGTAGCAGCAAATGTGTACATCAAAGAAGTAGAAAGATTTCAGTAAACAATCCAATGATGTACCTCAACAAACGATAAAAGCAAGAACAAGCAAACCCCAAAGTTAATAGGAGAGAAATAATAAGGATTAGAGAACTAAACAAAACAGAGCATAAAAAATATAAACAATCAATACAATAAAAATTTTACTTTTTGAAAAGATAAACAAAATCAATACACTATTAGCTAGACTAACCAAGAAAAATAAAAAAGGAGAAGACTCAAATAAACAAATCAGAAAAGAAAATGAAGACATTACAATTGATATCCACAAAAACACAAAAGATTTTCAGAGATTATTATGAACAAACTGGGAAACAGAGGAAATGGATAAATTCCTGGACATACATAATTTACCAAGATTGAATCAGGAAAAAATAGAAACTCTGGATAGACTTATAATGAGTAATAAATCAGTAATAAAAAGTCTCCCAACCAAAAAAAAAAAAAGCCCATGACTGAATGACTTCATTGCTGAATTCTACCAAATTTACAAAAAAAGAACACTAATTTTTTTCAAACTATTTCAAAAAATTGAGGACGGTATCCTTTTTTTTTTTTTTTTTTTTTTTTCCTGAGACCAAGTCTAACTCTGTTGCCCAGGCTGGAGTGCGGTGATGTGAGATGTGATCTTGACACACTGTAACCTCCGCCTCCCCAGTTCAAGCAATTCTCATGCCTCAGCCTATCGAGTAGCTGGAATTACAAGTGCATGTCACCACACCAGGCTAATGTTTGTATTTTTAGTAGAGATGGGGTTTCACTGTTTGACCAGGCTGATGGAAATTCTGAAATAAAGCCAACTATAACTCCAGACATTAATAACAAACAGCCTCCTACAAAGTGTCTCTTCCTATAGAATATTTTAAAATCAATTTGCGATGGAGTCTCGCTCTGTCACCCAGGGTGGAGTGCAGTGGCATGATCTCAGCTCACTGCAGCCTCCACCTCCCGGGTTCAAGCGATTCTCCTGCCCCAACCTCCCAAGTGGCTAGGATTATAGTTGCATGGCAGCCATGCCCAGCTAATTTGAATTTTTAGTAGAGATGGAGTTTCACCATGTTGGCCAGGCTGGTCTCGAACTCCTGACCTCAGGTAATCTGCCCAGATCACAGCTGTGAGCCACCACGCCTGACTGAGGACGGTATTCTTCTAAATTCATTCTATGAGGCCAGCATCATCCTGATATTACAACCAGAAGAGGATACAACAAAACAAGAGAACTATAAGCAATATCTCTGATAAACACAGACACAAAAATCCTCAAGAAAATACTGGCAAACCAAATCCAACAGCACATCAAAAAGATAATACATGATTATCAAGTGGAATTTATCCCAAGGACAAAAGGATGGTATAACATATGCAAATCCATAAGAGTGATACATCACATCAACAGAATGAAGGTCAAAACCATACGATCACCTCAAAAGACACACAAAAAAAGCATCAGATAATATTCAACATCCCTTTATGACAAAAGTTCTCAACAACTTGGGTACAGAAGAAAATTATCTCAACATAATAAAGACCATATATGACAAACACACAGTTAACATCATACTGAATGGGAAAAATTGAAAGCTTTTTTATCTAAAAACTGGAACAAGATAAGCATGCCCACTTTTACCACTGTCATTCAACATAGTACTAAAAGTTCTACCATAGCAATTAGGCAAGAGAAAAAAATAAAGGATATCCAAACTCAAAAAGAGGAAGTCAACTTGTCCGTGTTTGCAGACAGCACACATTATATACAGAAAAACTTAGACTCTACCAGAAAATTTTACAACTGATAAATGAATTTAGTAAAGTTCCAAGATACAAAACGAACTTTAAAAATCACTAGTGTTTCTATACACCAATAACAAACTAGCTGAAAAATCAAACAAGCAATCCTACTTACAATAGGCACAAAAATAAAATAAAATACATAGGGATAAATTTAACCAAAGGCTAAAGACCTCTTCAAAGAAAACTACAAAACAATGATGAAAGAAATTGAAAGAACTAATTGAAAGACATCCATACTTATGCATTAAAGAATATTGTTAAAATGACGATACTACCCAAAGTATGTACAGATTCAATGCAGTCCTTATCAAAATGCCAGTAATTTTCACAGAAATAGAAAAAACAATCCTAACATTCAACTGATACCAAAAAGCTCAAACAGCCACAGCAATCCTGAGCAAAAACAAAAACCACCAAAGCTAGAGGCATTATACTACCTGACCTGAAAAATACTGCAAGGCTATAGTACCTAAAGCAGCATGACATTGGTAAAAAACAAACACATAGACCAATGAAACAAAATAGGGAACTCAGAAGTAAATCCAGATATCGGGTAAAGAATATCCTGTTAAATAAGTAGTGCTGGGAAAATTGGATATCCATACACAAAGGAATGACACTGAATCTCTATCTCTCACCATACCCAAGTATCTACTCAAGACGGATAAAAGACTTAAAACATACCACCTACAATTATAAAACTACTAGAAAAAAACATAGGGGAAATACTTCAGGATATTGGCATAGGCAAAGATTTTATGGTTAAGACTTTGAAAGCACAGGCAACAAAAACAAAGATACACAAATGGGATTATATTAAACTAGGAAGCTTCTGCAGGACAAGGAAACTATCAACAGAGTGAAAAGACAACTTGTTGAATGGAAAAAAATATTTGCAAACTATTCATCCAACAAGGGACTAATAGCCAGAATTCATAAGGAACTCAACTAAACAGTAAAAAATAATAATCTCCCTAAAAAGTGGTCAAAGGATACAAACAGACATTTCTCAAAAGACATTCACATGGCCAACAGGCACATAAAATAATGCATGACATCACTAAACATGAAAGAAATGCAAATCAAAACCACAATAACATATCATCTTACACCAGTTAAAATGGTTATTATCAAAAAGACAAAAATAACATGCTGGGAAGGATAGAGAAAAAGGAACTCTTATACATTGTTGATAGGAATGTGAGTCAGTGTAGCCATTATGGGAAACAGCATGGTGATTTCTCAAAGAACTAAAAAGAGAATTATCACATGATCCAGCAATCCCACTACTGACATGTGAGAGTTAAAAAAGTTGATTTAATGGAGATAGAAATCAGAATGACAGATACCAGAGGCTGGGAAGGATGTGGGTATGGGGTGGTTGAAGAAAGGTTGGTTAATGGGTATAAACATACAGTTAGAAGGAATATGTTCTAATGTTCAATAGCAGAGTAGCATGACAATGTATTACATATTTTAAAACAGCTAGAAGATAGGACTGGATATGTTCCCAATGCATAGAAATGATAAATTGTCAAGGTGAGAGATACCCTAAATAGCCTGACTTGATTATTACACATCCTATGTAGGTAACAGAATATTACATATGTCCCATAAATATGTACAATTATTATTTATCAATAAAAGTAAAATATAAACCAGAGAGAATGAAATTTTCATTTATAAAAATTAAAGGCTGGGCAGTGGCTCATGCCCGTAACCCCAATACTTTGGGAGGCTAAGGGAGGCAGATCATCTGATGTCAGGAGTTTGAGACTAGCCTGCCCAACATGGTGAAACCCCATCTCCACTAAAAATGCAAAAATTAGCCAGGCGTGGTGGCGAACGCCTGTAATCCCCACTATTCAGGAGGCTGAGACAGAAGAACTGCTTGAACCTGGGAGGCAGAGGTTGCAGTGAGCCAAGATTGTGCCATTGCAGTCCAGCCTGGGCAACAGAGCAAAAAAAATTAAAAATAGGCATATGCATATTATTTTTTTCAAAATATACACATAACTAAATAAGTACATGGAAAGTAAACTGAAAAGACATGCTAGTATGCCAGGTGGCAAGGATTATTATTTTCTTGATTCTATATACCTGAAGTTAAAAAGAATCACTCAAGTAAAAAAATGAAGCTTAGAGAGATTAAGTGGGAAGATCTCAACTCTTAGTCAACTATATAATGCAGGTCTCCTGTTTCCCAGGTCTTTCTACTCTACTACACTCCTATTTCCTGGGAAGCTGAAAGTGGCATCTATTAAGATAGCAACCTTGGGCACAGTGGCTTACTCCTGTAATCCCAGCACTTTGGGAGGCTGAGGCGGGTGGATCACGTGAGGTCAGGAGTTTGAGACCAGCCTGACCAACACGGTGAAACCCCATCTCTACTAAAAACACAAAAATTAGCCAGGTGTGATGGCGGGTGCCTGTAATCCCAGTTACTCGGGAGGCTGAGACAGAAGAATTGCTCGAATCCAGGAGGCAGAGGTTGCAGTGAGCCAAGATCACACCACTGGACTCCAGCCTTGGTGACAGAGCAAGACTCTGTCTCAAAAAAAAAAAAAAATAATAATTCTATTCCTAGAATTCATTATTTTTTCCACAGTAGCACAATCTCACTCAACTGTCTCCTGATTTTCAATTGAGGAAAAATGGCCATTACTTCTCAGATATGATTGCCTGTAAATTTAATTATTCTTGCTTCATGAGCATTCATATATGTAAAGCCAAGTATGTATTTTCAGATATTAAGTTGCGCAAAAGTAATTGTGGTTTTCTCCATTACCTTTAATGGCAAAACCTGCAATTACTTTTGGTTTACCTAATAAAACATGGTAATTTCAGGTGTACTGTTATTCCACTGTGAATTTGAGATTACCAAAATACACTCTTTCAATGTTATTGTTTGTATTAGAACTGGTTCATGATCTTGATATTAACATCTAGCTATAATGATAATCTGAGATATCATGAAAATTGATAAGCCAAAAGGGCTTTGTTTACATATAAAAAATTCATTCTTCATCAACAGAGGAAAAATTGACAGCTTTTGTGGGGATATGCAAATGTTACGTAAAGTCATGGATTTCAACAATTTTATAGTTAATAGGCATCAAGGAAAAACTTTAAAGTTAAATGCTTATAAATATAGTGTTAGGCCAGGCATGGTGGCTCACTCCTATAATCCCAGCACTTTGGGAGGCTGAGGCAGGAAGATCACTTGAGACCAGAAGTTCAAGACCAGCCTGGCCAACATGGTAAAACCCCATCTCTACTAAAAATTTAAAAAATTAGTTGGGTGTGGTGGTACATACCTGTAATCCCAGCCACTCAGGAGGGTGAAGCAGGAGAACTGGTTGAACTTGAGAGGCGGAGACTGCAGTGAGCCGAGATCACGCCACTGCACTCCAGCCTGGGCGACAAGAGCGAGACTCTGTCTCAAAAAAAAGGAAACAAACTGGTTTATAGGAAGAGACACTTTGTAGAAGGCAGTTTGTTATTATGTCTAGAGTTTGCTTCATTTCAGAATTTCCTAAGTTATTCCACTTAACATTCAGAAGAGGGAAAAAAGAAAAGAACCAACTTTTAGGTAAGGACAAACACTGCATGATCATTTATGTGAGGTATCTAAAATAGTCAAACTCACTGAAACAAAGAATAAAATGGTTACCAGGAGCTGGGGGTTGGGGAAGTGGGGCACTGCTAATTAATTAGTATAAAGTTTTAGTTATGCAAGACGAAAAAGTTCTAGAGGTCTGCTGCATAACATTGTGCCTGTAGTTCATACTCTCTTGCAAACTTAAAAATCTCATGTTTAGTGTTCTTACTACCACCACTAACACCAAAAAAAGGAATTAAAACAAAAAACCCTTTAATTTAAATGAGAAATTAACTATAGTGACTATTTAAATGAAATTACTCATAGTTCAATAGAAGAGCTGGAACATCTCCCATCATTCCACTGAAAATATTTATTAACATTACCAAAGACTTGCAACTTGCTACATCTTAGGACCCTTCTCTGTCCTTATTTAACCTCTCAGCAGCATTCGGTTAATACTTACTTCGTTTGATATGCTAGTCTCTGTGATACCACTCTCTTCATTGATTTCCAAGTTCCTAGTCCACTGTTTCTTTAAAAAAAAAAAAAAAAAGACATTCCTAGTCTTCCCATTTCATTTAATAATACCATCTACCAGTTAACTTAGCAAGAAACCAAGAGCCACTTTTGATGTTTCTCTCCTTCATAATCCCTAATTTCAACTCATAAGCAAATCCTGTTGGCCTTATCCTGATCTTAACTTCTCCCCATATCCTACTCCAAAAATTTCCATCATCTTTCAGCTAGACTTCTGCAATGGGCTCCTACTGTCTCCCGGCCCATACCCTTTCCCCATAATTTCTCCACATCATAGCCAGTTTAATCTTTCAAATTTCCAGTCTTCCCAGTGTATTTATAATAAAATCTCAGCTAATTACCTCTAAAACTACACATAATCTGGTCCCCACCTACTTCTAAAGTTTTAGTATCATACCCTACTTTGTTTGTATCTGGGATACCCATCCCTACACAAAGATGCACTTTACCTCTGCCTGAACTGCTCTTCCTCTAGATCATTGTGATGAGCTTCTTTCCTCATTCAAATGTGAAATCAACTTTTGACAGAATTTTTTCTCTATCTAAAATTAACTTGTGTATTTGCCTCTCCCCATACAGCCAAGCTCTTTGAGCACAAGGATAATTTGTTCCACATGGTATTCTTCAACTTTAGAATGGTCCCCACCACATGGTAGGCACAATAAATACCTGTATATAGATGCAGCGGTTACAGAAAGGGTATAATCCTTTCAGTATTCTAGCATGTTTGGATTCGTTTCCTAACTACCTGTTGGTGATAAAGACAGTCATAATGAGTGACTAGGTTTTAACAACCAACCTACCTTACTTAACAAAGTACGTTAGTTTATTATCTATAGTCACAAAACTTTTTTTGAGACAAGGTCTCACTGCCACCCAGGCTGGACTATAGTGGCATAATCATGGCTCACTGCAGCCTCAACCTCCTTGGGCTCAGGTGATTCTCCCACCTTAGGCTCTAGAGAAGCTAGGACTACGGTGCATACCGTCATGCTGTCTAGTTTTTATATTTTTTTGTAGAGAAGGGGTTTTGCCGCCTTGCCCAGACTGGTCTCAAACTCCTAGACTCAAGTGATCCGCCGGCCTTGGTCTCCCAAAGTGCTGGGATTACAGGAGGGAGCCACCTCACCTGGCCACAAAACTTATTTTCTGAGTTAGGTAACTCTCCTTCGTTGAAGACCACTAACCTATAAGGGTTCATAATCCGAAGCTTATAATAGGTTTCTGGAAAGAAAGAAAAAAATTTCATTCATTACTCTAAAAATTGAGAGTTGGGAACATAAAATTATTAAGTACCACAAATAAAATAACAACTCAAATGTGAGATGTATATTGCTTATGTAGTTTCTTGCTGGGCTAATGCTAACAACATAAAACCACCTACCACCACTGTGTGAAATGCAGCTGAAATAGAAGCAGCTAATCTGTTTCACTCCTCTTCTACTCCCACAACTTGGAAGGCCAACAGATTTGCAATGACAATTTGTGGTGACATTAGTCTTAGACATTTACATTGGAACCTTGGTCCTATGGCTATGTCTGAAAGTTCTTTTGACTTTCAAAAGCTGACTGATTGCATTATCACTATACTTTGAGATTAGGGTGGACCCTTCTAATAGACTGAACGTTACATCTGAGAACATTATTTTTGGATATATAATAAATGCACAAGCGGTTTCTTAGATGTTGCAGTCCTTAAATGGTTCATTTTAAAGCACCATAACAAGGCTTACAAGGCTTGGGGGAGAGAACATTTCTTTCCCCACATCTTTCCTTGGCTTAATTTCCTGCTTTAAAGTGTTTAATTTTATACTGAAGAAATTATTCCTAAGAGACATTTGTTTGCAATGTGAATTGTTCCAGGTCACATAACTCAGGAGAGGCCAGCTCCTCCATGAAGGCCTCAAAGCATAAGAAGTAATCCTAAACATGAAAAATACTAAAACACTTTCAAACCAAATGAACAAGATTTTCAGTACTTTTGAGAAACATTCTTAAAACATTCAACAGCTATTTTATAGAGGTATACATTTTGATGTACTTGATCAAGCATATATATCGTAAAGTTACTGTGCTAATCTCAGGCATTGTAACTACTGCAACACAGTGAATACTTAAGAAGTAGATTATGAACTTTTTATTACCAATAAGGAATGTGCACTTCCAGGTAAGTAAAAAAAATCCTTGAGTACTTAAGCCTTAATAGCATCTGATGCATCCTGTACATATAATCCATTCTCAGGTATTAACTTGTGGAACTGACAATTGTCAGGCAGATATCTTGTTACATTCCTAATCACCTACTACTTCCTTCCCACTTAGTGTTAGCTCAAGGAATGTGTTAACTTTTACATTAGCTTATGATAAAATGGAGAAAATTTATAACCCAATCAATTATGTAACACATTGCAAAACCAAACAATTTTGTATTTTCCATGTCATTGCTCCATTTCTTGAAATATATTTTAATTTTCTTCAGTGTTACTAAAAACAGATGCATAAAAATTTATCACTGTAGTAAACAGTGGAAGACAGGCAAACATTTTAACAGAAATTAGATACTCAATACTTGGCATTAATATGTCGCTAAGATAATAAGCATGCCAAAACTTTTGACAACTTCATGGGATGATGCTAGAGATTACTTTTTCCACTCTCTAAACTCACATAAAATCGATGTCCAATAAAACAACTTTTAAAATTAATTTTGAAATGCCCTTGCTTCAGAATTTTAAAAAAATTACTCTAGATTATGTAAATTTAGACAGTCTTTCACATGAAACCTAGTCATAACATGGAAGTTACTGGTACACTGGTAATTCTTTTCATGGCATGACATTTGCCTACGTTAGAAAGAAATGGTAAGAAATGGAAAACTACTGTGATAAACTGGTGAATTTTGTACTTCCACAAGTATGTTTCACTTATTACATATGTATACATATGCACACAAAAAAGTTTTGGCCAGCTATTCATGCGGAAATTCTGAGCAAAGTTTATAATCTTTCCAACATGGAACAAAGTTGGCCCCAAATAGTAGTTAAGAATTTTTCTTTTCTTTCCTGTCACAGGGTTTTAAGGTACACTTGACATATACCTTTGATGCCATAATATTTTTTTACTACAGGTAGTTTAAATATAAATACATGACACTAAAAAAGTAAAATTTTAGAGAACTACACACTGCTTTCTTCTGAGACATTACCTAACTTAAATCTCTTTAAAATTCAAAAGCAAGTAAGTGATACTAAATTTTAACTTTTTGAGAAACATTTAGAATCACTAGTTGACAGTTTAAATTTGTGGTGCTTAATATAATCCTCCAAATGACATTAAACTCAAGTTTTAATTACCTAAGAAGTTCCTATAAATTTAATAATCTCGAGTTGAAGAGAACCTCTGATTTGTCTTCATTACGAAATTTCTGCCAAATTCCCACTTAAAACTCTAACAGGCCGGGCGTAGTGCCTCATGCCTGTAATCCCAGCACTTTGGGAGGCCGAGGCGGGTGGATCACCCGAGGTTAGGAGTTCAAGACCAGCCTGGCCAACATGGTGTAACCCCATCTCTACTAAAAATACAAAAATTAGCCAGGCATAGTGGCAGGCACCTGTAATTCCAGCTATTCAGGAGGCTGAGGCAGGAGAATCGCTTGAACCCAGGAGGTGGAGATTGCAGTGAGCTGAGATTGTGCTGCTTCACTCCAACCTGGGCAACAAAAGCAAAACTCTATCTCAAAATTAACAACATACGCACACATAGAAAAAACACCAAAAAACTGTATCAAACAAATATATATAGGATGCTGATTTGGGGGAAAAAAACCCTAAAACAATAACAAAAATAAAACCTCCAGAAAAAGAAAACAGGAGGAAAATTTTAATTTTGATCACACAAATGAAGACCAAATGCCTTTTGTGCCACGTTCTGAAACCTGATATGCCATCTCTTGTTCTGGACAGTGGTCTCAGACACTTTGAAACAAACCAGTTAAATGTCAATTCCTTTTTTTCGTTACGTATTTCAGTTCAAAATGTTTATCTTCTTCAAAATGCTAGAAATATTTTATAGTCATAAATCCCATATGAAGAATGAAACTCTTAGCTTTACTTGTTTTGTATGCTCAAGCCTCACTTTAAAAATCTAAACCAAAACAAATTTTCAGGTTTAAAAGTGACTTAAATAAAATTTTTAAAAATCCTTAGTAAATTAATTATCACAGATCTCTGAGCTTCTTAAAAAGAGGTAAAGGGAATCCACTAGGCAAATAATTTTTTGTCTTATGGACTGCTTCCCCATAGATTTAGACTGACAATGACACCACAAAAGTACACATATCTGTGTTTACTGAAGAATTACAAGTATTAAAAAAGAAAATTTCTCATAAAATTTCTACCATCATGGATATTTTAAATATTAAGAATATGAGTTTTTCAGTCTAGGACAAACCTAAGTCTTACATAAGGTAACAAATATTACCACCCACAGTAGAGCCCATGTAAAACAGGCCTCACTTTAGGTTCTCAGGCCGGGCTTGGCTCATGCTTGTAATCCTAGCACTTTGGGAGGCCGAGGTGGGCAGATCAGGAGGTCAAGTGATCCAGACCATCCTGGACAAGAGTGAAACCCCGTCTCTACTGAAATACAAAAATTAGCTGGGCGTGGTGGCGCGCACCTGTAGTCCCAGCTACTTGGGAGGTAGAGGCAGGAGAACTGCTTGAACCTGGGAGGCGGAGGTTGCAGTGAGCCGAGATCGTACCACTGTACTCCAGCCTGGCGCCTGGTGCCAGAGCGAGACTCTGTCTAAAAAAAAAAAAAAAAAAATTAGGTTCTCAGTTTTCTTGAAAGATATAATATCAGCCTGTAGTTAGAAGGGACTCATGTGATGAGAGCATTACTTAGCACAAATATACTCATCTTTAAAAAGAAATCAGTTATGTTACATTAAGATGTGGAGAAAAAGTATTTAATTAACAAGTTTAATGTAAGAGCAAGAATGAGTAATGGAAATTTAGCTCTTGTAGACAGCATGTACTTGTGGCAGCCAAAGATTTCTTTGAAGTAACTTTTAGCTAAGTTTAGGGATAAAAAGAAAAATGAGATGAACACATTACAATATGATGTAAACCACGTGGTATGGTTTTCACAAAAGTGGAAAAGATTTAATCAGTGAATAAATGCTACAAATTTGCCAATTAATTTTTTAACTTCCCCTAAATTTATATTTTGATAAGCAATCTCTTAAGATTTCAACTCTACAATATTTGATGCACAAAAACACAGAAAAATGTTTTAAGAGAAGAATAAATTATTTTAAGTTAGTCAGACTGTTAAGATATATAAAAAACCTGTGTTCCAGAACAAAAGTCACAGATGACTAACAGAAAAAACAGAATGCACCTATATCCGGGTAAACAAAGCTATGTAATACACAATTACAATAAATTATTATGGTATAACTTTGGATACTGTTATATATTTAGCCCAGTTTTCCAAAGAATAACAAGTGCATGCTTTCTCTCTAGAAAGTGGAAGATGCACTATTGTACAAAGCAAAGACATCACAGGAGAACTGGGCACTGTAAGAATTGGAGGATAAAGGTTAAATCGTGTCATTCAAATCCTTTGAATTCTAATTCCATCAACTCAAAGTTAAGAAAGGCTTTAGCTTTCAAGGATTATCACATGCATACATATTTGAATACAGGCACAGAAACTCATCATTTTTATTTGGATAACAAAGGGTCTCCAAATTATATTGAAAAATAAATCCTAATTAATATCACTCTTGTAAAAAAAGTTTAGCACACTTTTCACAAATGATTTATGTAAAAGAGAAGAAAATACACATAATTTTATAATATCTTAAACTCTTTTATTCCCTACCATAGACATTTTGTCTTTTGTTTTCTTTCAGTTTTCTACAATTCCCAACTCGTACCTGTGTTTAATACTGCTTTAGTCTGCTAAAGACATTAATTGATTGCTTTTCTAAATCTAAGGATTATATAGTTTTAGTATAAATATATATCACATATTTTCGTAAAATTTTGACAAAACCGAATAAGCATGCCTTGTTTTAAGTCCATGCTCCTTCCACTGTTTATAAAATCTGATTTAATGATCAAAAAATTCTTGGTTGTCACTCTTCTGTTACAACAATCTTCCTTCTGAACTGCCACTTAGTTTATACATAATATCAAGCAATAGAAAAACCAAAGAAATTATGTTAATCTTAGTTCTTCCTTTTGACACTATAAAATAATGTGAACTCTTAAAAAAACGAAACAAATACATCCTAAACTCAATACATTCAAATGAGCTGAGTTCCTTTTTACCTTGGAAGGCCACAGTTCATTCTCCTAAGTATACTGCCACTGCTCAAAATACCTTTAAAACTCTTTTGGGATTGCTTCCAAAGCAACTTGTATACTTTCTGCATTACCTCAAAGTTAAGTGGAAGTTTTCTAAACTTTCTTGTGGTACCAAATAATGGTAACTAAAAATAGTTAAGCTTCCTAATACTATCTTTTTTAAAACAATGTATAATCATAAAGTTAATAGTCTGTGTGACAAATTAACTTTGAATGCAATTCTAAAAGAGTAAACCCAGCAGGTTTTCGGCAATGGTAGATTGCTGGCTTTAGGAAATAACCTTCCAGCATGATCACTATGCAGAGTTAACATTCATTGAGCTGTCTATGTTCTGGCATATTTGTTTAAAGTGAACATTCTGAGAGTTAGTATTCTTTTGAAAAGGAATATCACTCTTAAAAAAAAATTTATTCCTTTAAAGCATCACTGTCATAACTATGCAAGTGTTTTGTTAGAAAGTAGTTCTCCTTACTGTATTAATAAAGACGACTTTTAAAAACTTGAAAGCAAATAACCAACTTATTTGCCTCCAGGCTTTTTAAAATCATTAACTGAAGATAAAATAATTTGAAATTTCAAAGTACTAAAAAACAAAACAACTCCAAATGTAATAAAAACACATCAAGAACCAAACTACAATTTCTGAGCTGCACTGTTTATTTTGCTGCTTGAAACCTAAGTGACATTATGCCACTATAATTATGGGGTTTCGTCTAAACCTTTACTACACTGCAGGTACAGAAATATACGGACACATTTGTGGAGAATTGACATTTTGCAAAATGCAGCAAACATTTTAATTTATACATGAGAAAAGGAAGTGTTCAAAAGGGTATGCATTTCAAGTTATTGCAGG
The DNA here is from genome assembly GCA_963573385.1 of Cacajao melanocephalus. Lineage (NCBI taxonomy): Eukaryota > Metazoa > Chordata > Mammalia > Primates > Pitheciidae > Cacajao > Cacajao melanocephalus. The sequence continues at coordinate 133,151 of CAUYLG010025612.1, forward strand.
TTATTTGTGAGAGAATTTCTGCAGGTAAAACATGTTTAAATTTAACCAACAGTAGCGTGTCAGTGTATTTAAAATCATGACAAAAATCTTCTCTCTGGTCATGTTGCCCATGACAAATTACTATGATGTTATATGTTTAGGGCAAGATGTCAATACAGCATAAATCCCATGGTATTTTGGTTTTCTTCTGGAGATTAAAGCTGTTTTTCTTGGGATAAATGCAGCAGCAAAACACAAACCAGTTGATCAAAAAAGCACTTCTGCCATAACTCCAATAATTTTCAGGACACATCAACCGACAGTAGTTTTGCCATTCCCAGTTCTTTTAAGGATTACATCTCTGCACTGTTGCCTTAATGATGTCTGTAGAAGCTTGTTCTCTGTTAAGCCAGTTTACTGACTACAGCCTGGTTGAGAGAATTTAGTTGGTTGGTCCATTTATCTAGTGCAGTATATCGTGCACCACCCCTCTTCTGATGATCCAGTTCAAGGAGCTGGTTGACTTGATCAATTCGGCCATGAATAGTGCTAGAAATAAATAAATAAGATGTGTCTACAAAAGACTTTCATCAAGCACAGCTTCTGGACTAATGTTTCATAAAACACAGTATCAATAAATGCAAAAAAAAAAAAAAAAAGCAGCTGCCTATATTAAATGAATTCAGTGTTAGTTTTAACTTCATTGTCTTACTCAAACTCTAGATCGAAACCAGATTTCAGATACTTTTCATCAGTTTCGCTGAAAGAACCACTAGGCATAGACTTATCCAATTTATCAAAGGCAAACATCATCTGTGAAGCTTTAAACAATGTACTGTTTAAGAAGATACAATTTCAAAAATGTTATGTACCACATACTCGATCCTTAACAACATACATAAATACTATTCATTAAATAATTCTTTGGCTATATATAAAGAATAAAAAATCCTCCGGAAAAATCATTTAGAACTTCTTCAGAGATCATGTGTTTAACATGCTCACTCATTTATCAAAAACCATCACACATATCTCTTCCAAGAGAAAACTATAACCCACAGGTACTTTTTATGAAAAATCAAGAATCTAACTACTACTTTTGTCACTATTATTCAAAACTTAAGGTACCAAACGTTCTGTGATAAAAAATATTAAAGTACTTACTTATCCAATATGCACTGCACCAGCAAGCTCTCCACATCAGCTACATCTATGTTTAATTCCTAGGACAAAAGACTTGTTATGTACTAATTAACATTTAAAATACTTCATGATTTTACATAATCATTCTAATTTTAATTCATTTCTATCACTTAAAGGAAAATTAGTGAAGAGAAGATTTTTAAACATATTTCATTATCACTTAAAAATATCTCTGAGAACAAAGGTCTGAAAAAGCTTAACTTTTTAACTTCTGAAGTATACTCCTACAACAATTTTATTGTGGTTAAAGTTGATCTTCATCATGAATCTTGAATCTATAAATTTTCAACATGAATCTATAAATCTTCATCAAGAATCTATAAATTACTTGATGCCCAAAGTAATTTATAGATTCAATGTTATCTTCCTCAAGCTACCACTGACTTTCTTCACAGAACTGGAAAACACCACCTTAAACTTCATATGGAACCAAAAAAGAGCCCACATAGCCAAAACAATTCTAAGCAAAAAAAAAAAAAAAAAAAAAAAAAGGCTGGAGGCAGAATGCAACCTGACTAAAAACAAAACTAAAAGGCGACAGGCAGAAAAAAACCATGTTAATGTAAAAAAACAGATATAAAGACCAATGGAACAGACCAATAGCCTCAGAATTAATGCCACACATCTACAACCATCTGATCTTTAACAAACCTGACAAAAACAAGCAATGGGGAAAGGATTCCCTA